>LNAC01000676.1:811838-838334 GCA_002007465.1 Ailurus styani | reverse complement strand
GGTGATTTTTATATGTTATTTATTTATTTATTTATTTATTTATTTATTTATTTATTTATTTTGCATGAGGGTTCCCATTGCAAGTGAATTACTTCAGGGAAAAGGCCTATTTCTGACACTCCTCATCTATCACTATTTTTTCCAGGTTTTGAAACCTCAATTTTTGTGGAGAGAAGATGGAATAATATTATAATTACATTCATTAGGATATCTAAATGGAAGCATCGTGCCCTACTGTATGTACTCATTATGAATGATCATCAACAGATTCCAGAATCTGCCTCATTAATTAGGTGGTGGAATCATACAACACGGTGGGAGGAGCCTAGACGTTAAGACCTGACCCGGTCATGACTCTAGGGCTTTCTGTATCTTTAATTGATATACGCCCTCTACAGCATGGGCCCTATCCCATCTGTCATTCAAATAACCTTCTTCAGGCTCCACAAGTATGTACTCAAACTTACAAGCACTTAAACATTTTAGAAGAAGAAAAGCAGACATCTCTCAAATATCTCCATGAGGAGTTAGTTGGGTGGGTAGCTGAGATGTTGCTGAAATCGTCTCAAAAAAAAAAAAAAAAAAAAAAGCAAAAACAAAAAACATTTGTTTTCTCCATTGTCTTGAACAACAATATCCTGGTACTTTTCCAGGCCATGTTGACTAAGGCGAAGTTGTAGAGTTCGTGGACCAGTTGCTATTTTGTTTTGCGTGACTTTGCCTCATGTTACAGTGGACCTCTTCTTCCTTCATACTTCCATATGGAGGGGCTCTACCTGAGAAACACTCTCGGCTTCTTTCCACTCTCTTACTCATTTTTATCCCAGGGAAGAAGATCTCATGTGATTGGTGAGTTTAGGAGAAGGAATTGGGAGTTCTTGGAGCAGTGTCTTTCTTCTTCTCTTTTGAATCCACTCATCTATAGATTCTACTTGCCTGTCTGCTCTCTGCCATCCAATCAGTATGCCTGGAGCTGAGAAGCCTGATGTTCCTCAGCTATACCTATGACTAAGTGTATTAAGTCTGTTTTGGATCTCCTTTTTAAAAAAAGTTGCCAAAGTCTTTAAAAAAAAAAGGGGGGGGGCGCCTGGGTGGCTCAGTGGGTTAAACCCTCTGCTTTCAGCTCAGGTCATGATCTCAGCGTCCTGGGATCGAGGCCCGCATCGGGCTCTCCCCTCAGCTGGGAGCCTGCTTCCTCCTCTCTCTGTCTCTCTGCCTGCCTCTCTGCCTACTTGTGATCTCTCTCTCTGTGTCAAATAAATAAATAAAATCTTTAAAAAAAAAAAAGTTGCCAATACTTCTTCCTTTTCCTGTACAGGCTTGCTTTTTCTCTCATCAACTAGTGACATCTACTTACCCACCTCTTAAATCCAGGCTGGACTTCTGATTTATTTATGCCAATAGAATGCAGTAGAAGTGAGGCTTTATGTATTTTAGGCTTAGTTCTTGAAAGGCCTGGTAGCTTTCCTTTCTTCTCTCCTGGAATCTGGTTACCATGTTGTAAGGAAGTCCAGCTTGCCTTGCTGAAGAGAGGGGATGTGGAAAGGAAGCAACACTTGAAGTAAGGAGCCATGTAGAAGGGGATCAGAGTACCACCACCAACTTCCAGCACCCAAGGTTTCAAACATGTGAAAGAGCTCTCTTGAACCATGCGCCCAACCTCCCTGCCAACTGAATGCACCCACATGAGTCATCCCAAAAATACCACATGGAAAAGAAAAACCATTTAGTCAACCCATAGAATCACCAGAAATAATCAATCATTGTTTTAACGCACTAAGTTTTGGGGTTTGTTACATAGCAGTAGATGATTCAACTTTTTTTGGTAATTTTATCTAGTTTTAGGGTCAGAGACTTAGCTAAACTACATGGACACAGACTTAAATCACATTCTCCAAATGTCTTTGGCAGTAATTACGATATTTTAATTTCCATCTTTCTACTCTTGAGTCTGCTTATCAATTGAGTCCAAACTCTGGAAAGAAAGAAAACAGTACTATGTATTGACTGGCTAAGACTCCACAACTAGAAAGAAGGTACCTTTTTAATCTAGCTAAAATCCTGTATATGCTCTGAGAGTCAGCCCAAATGTCACCTCCAAAACCTCTTACTTGATTCCAGTCCCTCTTCTCTGTATTTTTCCAGAGTATATATTTATCACGGCATATATTTGCATTGTGTCTTCCACATTACTCTACACTCATAGAAATCAGTTTATGTCTTATTTGAATTTACATTACCATACTCAGAAACAGGCCCAACACAAAGTTATGTTTAGTAAATGCCTTTTAAATGTAACATTTGAGAAACTTTGTCTGTGTTTGCTTCAATAAATAGTATGAAATTACTTCAGTCCCCCACTTTTTTTCTAAATTTTTTTATTTCAGTGCTTTTGTCCACAGTTTGGTGATGTGGAAAGAGCAATAACTTTTGACTAAGATGGAGCTCAATTTCAAACTTAATCTCTGCTACTTTTTGCTTGTGTGACTTTGAGCAACCACTTTCTGTTTTTGAGATAATCTCATAAAATTGGAATGACTGACAAAATTGTAGTAATAATTTTTAACAGTTTGATTTAGGTATAATTCATATATCATGCAATTCATTCAGTTAAAGTACAGTCACTACAATCTAATTTTTTAGAGATTTACTTGTTTATTTGAGGGGGGGAGTGGGGGAGAGGGGTAAAGAGAGAGGGAGAAAAAAACTCTAAGCAGACTCCACGCAGGGCTCGATTTCATGACACTGAAATCATGACCTGAGCCAAAACCAAGAGTGGGTCACTTAGCTGACTGCTCCACCCAGGCACCCCACCACAATTTAATTTTGAAATACTCTCATCATCCTTCAAAAGATACCCAATACCTACTAACAGTCACTCCCTGTTTCCCTCTTCCCCTAATCCTGACCAAGCACTAAACTGCTTCCTGTCTCTATAGAATTGTCTATTCGGGATATTTCATACAAATGGGATCATACAATATGTAATCTTTTGTAACCATGTTCTTCCATTGCCATATTTTCAAGGTTCATCCAAGTTGGTAGTACGTATTAGTACGTCATTCCTTTTTTCAGTCAAATCATATTTTATAGTATGACTTTACCACATTTTGTTGTCCGTTTATTATTTGACTGACATTTGGGTTGTTTCTACTTTTTGGTTATAATGCTGCTATGAATATTTGTATACAAGCTTTCGTGCGGACATTGTGTTTTCATTCCTCATAGATCTATGCCAAGGAGTGGAACTGCAATGTATGAGTGTTCTAATTTCTCCACATTCTTGTCAACGCTTGTAATTGTTTACCTTTTTTATGTAGTCAGACTAGTATACATGAAGAGGTGTCTGATGGTGACCTTGATCTGTATTACTCCAAAGAATAATGATGTTTGGGATCTCTTACCATGCTTATCATTTGCCTTCCTTGAAGAACTGTCTATTCATACTCATTGTCTATTTTTAAGTCATTTTTATATTGTTGAGTTTTAGGATCTTTTTTTATATATTCTGAGACAATGATCTTATCAGGTAGATGACTGGCAAATATTTCTTCCCATTCTATGTGGTATCTTTGCAATTTCTTGATGCACTTTGAGACACAAATGTTTGTTTTGTTTTGTTTTTATTTTGATGAGTCTGATTTATCAAACTTTTCTCTAAACTTTTGTCTATGGTATTATATCTAAGAAAGATTTGCCTAACCCAAGATTATAAAAATTTATTCCTGTTTTCTTTTAAGAATTGTATGGGTTTAGTTTTATGTCTAGAACTATAATTCATTTTGAGTTAATTTTGTGTATGGTGTGAGGAAAGGGTCCAACTTCATTCTTTTGCATATGGATATGCAGTTGTTCCAGTACCATTTGTTGCAAAGATTAGTCTTTTCCTTTTGAATTATCTTAGCACCCTCATAGAAAAATCAATTCATCATATATGTAAAAGTTTATTTCTAGACTTTCAATTCTGTTTCATTACCAAAATTGATTTTGAATTTGCCCTGATGTAGTTCCAGTGAAAAAGAGAAATTTTGTTCCTATAGAGCTCTCCTTCCCTATTTTTATTTATTTTGTTTTATTATTTTCTGTACATTTATATTAACATCTTATTTACCTTTTCTGGTTCTCTTTATTTATTCTTATGGACTTTAATTATTATCTGATGTTATTTTCTCACTCCAATACAGCTATGTTCCTGCCTACCTCCTTTGAACAGTTATCATCAAATATGTTAAATTTCTGTACGTTATAGGCCCTCAAATACAATTATATACATATCATTTTATGCTACATGATTATCTTTATTGTCACTTTTTGTTTATGTATATTTAAACTATTGTTTCATGCTTTCAGCTTAAATAATTTTCTTTACTATTTCTTATAAGACATATTCTTTTTTTTTTTTCAAGATTTTATTTATTTATTTCACAGAGGGAGAGAGATCACAAGGAGGCAGAGAGAGAGAGGGGGAAGCCGGCTCCCCGCTGAGCAGGGAGCCCAATGCGGGCCTCGATCCCAGGACCCTGAGATCATGACCTGAGCCGAAAGCAGAGGCATTAACCCACTGAGCCACCCAGGCGCCCGTATAAGACATATTCTTGCAATAAATTTTCTCAGTTTTGATTATCTTGGAATGTCTTTATTTCATTTTTTCTTTTGAAAGATATTTTTGCTGGATATAAGATTCTCAGTTGACTTTTATTTATTTATTTTTTTCTTTTAGCATGCTAAATTGTATTTTGGTATTCATTGTTTTCGATGAGAAGTCATCTTTTATTCTTTGGGCTTCACTTATATATGATGAATCCTTTTTCTCTTACTGTTTTCAAGATTTTGTCCTTGTCTTTATCTTTCAACATTTTAAGTATGATGTGTCTAGGTGTGGATTTCTTTAAATTTATCTACTTAAATTTTTTTGAGCTTCTTTGATGTGAAGATTAATGTTTTTATCAAATGTGGAAAGACTTCAGCCTTTAATTCCTCATATATGTTTATTGCTTCTTTCTCTCCTTTCCTTCTGGTACTCCTATTAGGCTTATGTTAGTGTTCCTAAAATTGTCACGTATCTCTGGAGCTTTATTAATTTTTCTTTATTCTTTTTTTCCTCTATGTTCTTCAGACTGCATATTCTCTATTGTTCTGTCTTCAGGTTCTCTAATTCTCTCTTGTGCTAGCTCCAATCTATTAGTGAACTCTTCTAAAGAATTTTCCATTTTATTTATTTGACTTTTTGACTTCACAATTTCCATTTGGCTCTTAAAAAATTATCTATGATATTTTTGACTTGATAAGACAATATATCTCATCAAGTTGTGATGAGACATATACCTTTCTTTAATTACTGAAGTATAGGATTCGTTAGTACTTTAAACATATTTGTAAAGGCTAATTTGATGTTTTTGTTAAACCTGACATCTGGTCCCTGTCACAGACTATTTCTGTTGCCTGCTTTTCTTTCCTGTGTATTGGTCATATTTTCCAGTTTATTTGTACATCTTAGAATTTTTTATTATGAGAAAATAACTTTTTTATTACGTACACATTTTAAATAATTATCTTGTATGTATTTTGGTCATTAATTCCCCAACCCCAGGAGCTGTTATTGTTGCTTGCTTGATCCTTTGTCGATCTGTTTAATAACTTGACAGAATTGAGTCTGTGAAGTTTGTTTCCCCCACAGTGTGCAACCTTATGTGTTGCTCCTCACAGGGTACAACACTGACCATGCACACAGCCATCCTGACTTACTCCTTCCCCCTGACCCCTCCCAGGAAGACAGTGATCCTATCCAGGTTCTCTTTATTTGTTTCTTTGCCAGATTTCCCTGTTAAGCTTCTGGCTGGTCTGCCTGTATTGACACCACACCCAGTTGTGAGTCTTCACTAACTGCTGGCTGATTGGTCTATTGTTTCTAACAGTGCTGGGGAACCTAGGTGGCTCTGTTGGTTAGGCATCTCTCTTCAGGTCAGGTCATGATCCCAAGGCCTTGGATTTGAGCCCCACATCAAGACCCAAATCGGGCTCCTGGTCAGCCGGGAGCCTACTTCTTCTTCTGCCTGCCACTCTGCCTGCTTGTGCTCTCTCTCTCTCTGTCAAATAAATAAATAAAATCTTTAAAAAACAAAAACAATGCCCAAGTGTATAAGTCACTACATTGTCTGACCCAATTAAGCATGGGTTTCTTGGGGCACCTGGGTGACTCAGTGGGTTAAAAGCCTCTGCCTTTGGCTCAGGTCATGATCTCAGGTCCTGGGATTGAGCCCCGCACCAGGCTCCCTGCTCAGCAGGAAGACTGCTTCCTCCTCTCTCTCTGCCTGCCTCTCTGCCTACTTGTAATCTCTCTCTCTCTCTCTCTCTCTCTCTCTCTCTCTCTCTCTCTCTGTCAAATAAATTAATAAAATCTTAAACAAACAAACAAACAAACAAACAAAACATGGGCTTCTTTTCAGGGAAAGTCTTTGTGACCTATGTCTGAAGTTTGCTCTAACCCCTGAAGATAGCTTCTTAGCTATCTTACCCTTGGTCTTTGTTGAACTTCTGCTCTTTTGCCTATTGCTATCCTGGAGCTGCTAGACTCCTTTTAATTGCTGATCACCAAAATCGCCATTGTTTTTGTTAGTGCCCTTAGGTTTGAACTTCTCTATGTTGTGTTCCAAATAAAATCAGTCTCCCCACAGAGAGACTCCTACTTCTACTCTTCTCCTACAACCTGCCTCTCTCCCTGGGAAGAACCTCAGTATTATTATTATGGAGAGCTGGGGCATTGAAAATGATGGTCAGTTTCTCTCAGAATGACACCCCTAGTATATACATGGGGCACTAAACCCAGGAGGTAGGTAACCCTATGAATGAGCTGGGACATGGGCCAATCAGGGCTGAGTGTTCTTGACTTGCCGCATCTTGGATGGAGCTCCCACCCTATAAGTGGGACCTGGGTAGAAGAAGGGAACCCCAAACTACAGTACCATGCTTGACTTGAATAGAGTTTCTGCAGCTGGAGCTTAGAAAGAGGGGAAATGCTGGTGTCCTGCTTCTCCAGGGGAGAAACATTGGTTTTAGACTGAGCACTAGGAAGAAATAGAACCCTGTGATTTTGCCACATCCACAAGGAGTAGAGGTTCCATCACACTAAACTGGAGTGAAAAGGGGAGAGGATCTAGTTGTAGTTCTAATGTTATAGATTCTCACTATTCTTGCTAAGATTTAGTAAATTTTCTTAAACAAATATTTCTGGCACCTGGGTGGCTCAGTTGGTTAAGCAATGGCCTTCAGCTCAGGTAATGATCCTGGAGTCCTGGGATCAAGTTCTGCATCCTGCTCCCAGCTCTGTGGGGAGTCTGCTTCTCCCTCTGACCTTCTCCCCTCTCATGCTCTCACACGTACTCTCTCTCTCTGTCAAATAAATAAATAAAATCTTTGAAAAAATTTTCATCATTTGCTGCATGCAAGCAAATTTCCAGAATAATAAATGATAATTTCCAGAAGCTTTAAATATTTTTTCTTAAAACAATTTTTATTAGTTATTGTTTCATTGAAGAGAGTGTCTCCAGAGCTCCTTACACTGCATTCCAATTCAGTAATGGATTTATGTTTAGTTTATTATAAGTTCGATAATTTTTCAAAGTATTGTTCAGAATGGGAATTTTGTATGTTTTTAAAATCTTTTTTTTTTAAGACTTTATTCATTTATTTGACATAGAGAGATATACAGAAAGAGAGGGAACACAAGCAGGGGGAGTAAGAGAGGGAGAAGCAGCCTTTCTGCTGAGCAGGGAGCCTGATGCGGGGCTTGATCCCAGGATCCTGGGATCGTGACCTGAGCCGAAAGCAGATGCTTAACGACTGACTGAGCCGCCCAGATGCCCCTGTTTTTAAAATCTTAATTCAAAAGTAATGATTTCTTTTTCTTCCTATTTTACAATGAATCAGGGTCAAGGATATGAAATTTTCAAAGATCAGGAGCAAAGACCTGACCAATGAAATCAGAGACATATAGAGAAAGAATATCATTATCCCCATAGAAACGAGGGTGTGATTTATATAGCCAAAGTAACCATAAAACAGTGAGTAACTTTGTCGTCCAGTTTAGACATGACATTTTAAAATTAGTCCAACACTTAATGTGAAATGCAATTTAAATATTTTTTAACTCTTGTAACTATGGAAAGAGGATATTATTAATGTTATCATATTTTTAAGTTCTTATACCTTGACAGCTGTTTCCTCCATGTAAGTTAAGTCCTAAGTCTTTCTCTGTTCTTTCTAAAAGCTCACTGAATTCCCCTTCCCCCAATACAAACCAGGCTACACTGGCTTTTGTCTTCTCTAGTCCTTTTTTTTTTTTTTTTTTTTTTTTTTTTTTTTTTTTTTCTGCCACTAACCCTCCCTTTTTCCAATGTCAATCACTCAAGCAATTATCAGTGACTTGCTATTCTCTCCCTCAATTCTTTTCATGATTCTTTACAAGAAAGACTCAGGATCCAAGCTGGCAAACACAGATTTCTCCTTAATAGTGTGTGAGGGAAAGAGGTTTTGAATATTTAGACATTAATTTTTTGTTTCCTGTTCAAAAAAAAAGTATTGCCAATATTGAAATCCTTCTAAAGTGGTAAAGATGTCAGTCATGGAATGGTAAGCTGGTACACTAACAGAATGTTGACAAAAGACATTATCCTTGCTTTAACTCTTCTCACTTATTCTGTTCTCAACCACTTGGGAAAAACTAGGATGTCCTAGCAAACATTTCAATAATACCAATTTTGTAAAAAATTGGAGTATATAACTGGCATAAAATCCACTCTTTTATTAGGTGCTTAATTTAATGTGAATTTTCTTTCTATTTTCTACCTACTCTTAGACAATAGTATTTATTCATACTAAGAATGTGAGAGTGGCACATCCCTTCTGTAGGCTTCTATTGGCTCCTTTTGGATCTTCCCGAGCATATGAAAATATGCCTAGAATGCTGGCAATGATTTTCTAGAATTTAGCAGTTGAGAAAAGAATCTTCTGACAGTGGCTTAGGGTTATTCACTAACATATTTACTGTACAGATGTACATTGATAGAATTCAAGCAAGAGCTGATGCAGTGTTCTACATTTGCATTAATTAACACAACACTGGCAAGTGACACTGTGCATAATTTTAAAAATATTTTTTAACTCACTATTGTTTATGTCGACCTCTTGAAAATATAATATGGAAATATTTTCCTAACCAAAATAGTTTTTCTTCTGCTTCATGAGCCTTCTGTTTTCTCATTGGAGGTTTTCTCCTAACTCATTCTTTCTATCTCATAACATTAAAAATTAAATATAGAGAATAATAGGTGATAGACAGAAAGATAAGTAGACAGACAGACTTATTTTGAAGTTCTAAAATACTAAGTTCATATAAAACACTAGAGTCTGGGGATAAGCACACTTGGGCTGAGAAATTGTTATTCCCCAAATGTACAGAGAATGGCATTTACCAAGAAAGTGAGTATAGACTCTACAGGGTTATGAAGACATTCTGCTATCTGTGGATATGTTATGCACCACTATCACCACTACTGTTAGCATTACTGATAGCATCCCTGCTCCCATCTCCCACCAGGAAAGTGTCACTGGGTGAAGAGAACTAATACATAGTCTGTATCAACCTAGCTCAGCTAAAGTGGAGCAGTGGCAAAAATCTGGTTAAACTTGATCAATGAAAGCAATCAAACATATATCCTTTAAGTGTCTGAAGGATCCTGCTTGACTTTGATCCTTGACATATCTCAACTTCAATATAATATGATGAGTCATAAAATTTCTCCACAAATTTCTTCCCAAATATGTGGCACGAATGCTGGGAAAGGTTATGAAAAGAAGTTTGGATTGAAATGGCATTATTCTATAGGTGAAGGGGTAACAGGGAAGAAAATAAGAATCTGGGATAGGAGGAATAAAAGAGGAAGGTACTGTGAAAAACATAAAGACTGTAAAAAGGAAGTACAACAACAGAGCAGAAAGTCACAGAAAAGAGGAGGAGGAAAGTCATAGAAATGATCTCAATCATTGAGTTTAGCGTTACCTTTAAATTTGCACATCAACACAGAGCAACAGAGAGAACTTGAAGGTGTGCAAGTGACCATAGAACAAAACTTCAAGTTCTAGTTTGTTTTTGCTTAACAATTCCTTTTTCAATTTATCTGTTTCATGTTTTACTATAAACAGTAAGGAGAAACCAGGCCACACTTGAACACTTTGCTGAGAAATCTTTTCAGTTAAATATCCATGTTTATTATAGATAAGCCCTACTTTCCACAAAATACCAGAACATAATTCAGCTAAGTTCTATACCACTTTATAACAAGGATTGCCTTTCATCAATTTCCAATAACATGTTTGTCATTTCCTTTTGAGACCTCACCAAAACTCCCTTTAAGCTATATACTTGTACCAATTCTCTTTTCCAGGCAATCTAGATTTTTTTCTCTCATGTACCTCATAAAACTCTCTCAGCCTGCCCATTACCCACTCCCGAAGTCACTTACCCTTTTTTAGGCATTTGTTACAGCAGCACCCAACTCCTGGTACAAGAAATCTGTATTAGTTTGCTGGGCTGGATGGCTTACACTACATAAATTCGTTTGTCTCCCAGTTTGGAGGCTAGCAGTCCAAAATCAAGGTGTTGGCAGAGTTGGTTACTTCTGAGGGCTGTGAGGGAGGGATCTGTTCCAGGCCTCTCTCCTTGGTTTGCAGATGGCTATCTTCTTGTTCACTTGGTATTCTCCCTTTATGCATGCCTGTGTTCACATTTACCCTTTTATGAGGACACTAATCATATTGGATTGGGGGCCTGCATATACTCTAGTATGGCCTCATCTTAACATCTCATGTTAACACATGTTAACATCACATCTTAACACACACGTTAACATCAAACATCTTAACATTTGCATGGATGGGAATACATGACCAGTTCTAGCCTATGAATTTTGAACAAAAGTTATTTGTGTCATTCCCAGAATGAACATAAAATTGCCAGGGCAAAATTCTCAAGAACGATATTCCAAACCACGTCTACTTGACTGCCTGGGCTCCTGAGTAAATATTATGAGCAGAGGCCCTCTTCCCACATATGATTGCTATGTGACATTAGTGGAAGATAAACATTGGTAGTTTTAAACCACTGAGACTTCCCAGTTATTTGTTACTGCAGCATGACTTGGCCTATCCTGACTAATGCAAAGTCTTTATCGTCTATCATGACCAGTACAGATAGGTCCCAAGTAGGTGCTTCATGAAATCAACAAACCATTTTTTAGTACCTACTATGGGGGAGAAGCTATTGAGCGTCGATGATACAAAGATTAAAAAAAGTTGTCTCTGCCCTCAGAGAACTCACAGAATAATGAGAGAGAAAAAAAGAGGCAAATAGAATCCAGTGTAGTAGATGCTCTGATAGAGAAAGCACAGCAGAATATCAGAGGGAAGCATCATATCTTGCAGGGGAGTGAGAGGGAGGTGGGCAGTCACTAAATACTTCTAACGACACCTAACGATGGGCTAGCTAGAAGAGAGGAGGAAGAACTGGGATGAAAGCATATACCAGGTCACAGTAGCAGCAGGGGAACAGCAAGCATCAGAGTGTAGATAGGAGCTGGGGTGTGAGGAGAGGGCTGAGAGGGGAGGCTGAGGGCAGAGCATGAAGGGCCATGTGGGTGTTTTGATTTTATTCTACCGGCATGAGAAGTCACTTAAACGTTCTAAAGTGAAGAAGAATATAACAATTTTCAGTTTAGATAGATCATACCGGTTGTGTAGCAGCTGCCTTTGTGCCCTGCACCACATCCCCCCAGCCACCCTCAGATTTTAGTGTGACTGGAACGATCAGCTCTGCATGTCTGCCAGCTTAGTACCCCCAGTGCACACAGCAGTGTTTCTTCATTTTTCTGCCTTACAACTCTTTCTAAAGCAATGGAAAATACAGATAGGAAGGACAAAGGAATTCAGGCCAATAGGGCAACCATCAACATATAGAAGACAATGGAAGAGAAACTGGAAGAGAAATGTCCTAACCTCTGACCCTTCGGAGGGATCATTTGGAAGTACATATTCTATATGGTTGCTCAGATGCCCCCAGTGGGACTGAGTCAAGGAGCCCACAGTGGTAACCAACTCAGTAACACACCCCTGACTGGTTTTCCCTTCCTGCCTTTCTTGCTCTCCCACATCATCACTGTAGCTTTCCGTGGTCACCTCCTGATAAATATTTGCAACCAAATCCATCCCTCAGGCTCAGCTTTCTGGGAAATCCAAATTAAGATAAATAGCAAAGTTAAGATGTGCTATGTGTTAAAGGTTTGTTTTTTTTTTTTAAGGTAAAACCATGACTCTCCTACAAATATAAAATGAACACATCAACGATTTTATTTAACTTCTTAATTAATGAGGGAACCAGTAAGATGTTACAACTGGTTCAAAGGAGAATTCAAAGTACTACACAAAAATAGCTCAATAAGTATTACTGAAATGAACACATAGATCCAAAATTGGGTTTTTCTGGGTTGTTTGGTTTTTTTGTTTGTTGTTTTTTGTTTTGTTTTGGAGCAGGGAGAGGTCAGTTTTTCCTTCACCAGAGCAGAATCATTTGCATGTGTGTAGACTGGATGCATTTATATTGCTATCACTTACAATTAAAGAGTTTTAAACATGTCAAAGACAATGAGAGGCAGAAAAAAACCTGAGAGGGTGCCAGTAAGGGCACTCATCAACTTATTTGCTTGTTTGTTTGTCCTTCACAACTTTTCCTTACAGATGAAATTAGGGAAGACCAGCAAAGAAACTTCAGTAGGAACTGCATCTGGTCCCTGACTTATAATGGCTCAACTTAATGATTTTTTTTTACTGTGCAATGGTGCCAAAGTGATATGCATTCAGTAGAAGCCATACTTCAGATTTTGATTTTTATATTCTCCAGAACTATTGATATGGGACATGATCCTCTCTTGCGATGCTATGCAGTGGCAATGAGCTGCAATTCCATCAGCCACACGATCATGGGGATGAACAACTGATACACATACAACCATTCTGTTTTTCACTTTCAGTACAGAATTCAACAAATTACATCAGATATTCAACACTTAATCATCAAATAGGCTTTGTGTGAAATGATTTTGCCCAACTGTAAGATAATGTAAGTGCCTGAGCACATTAAAAGTAGGTTATCCTGAGCTCTGATGACCAGTAGGTTAGGTGTATGAACTGCATTCTTGACCTATGACATTTTCAATTTATGATGGGTTTATCAGGAGGTAACCCCATCGTAAGTCCAGGAAGATTTGTAGTTCAACATTCACATAACAAGTAACAGGAATGAGTACCCAAACTAATTGGGAGAGGGATAACCTAAAGGGACTTTTGGAACATAGAAAAATCCTTGTCAACTAATAGGATATGGGGAATGGAAGATGGAGGATTAAAAGGTAACACCATGTTTATGTGAGGCCATTAAATGCTCCCATTTATTGAACTGAATTGAATAAATTGAAAACTATAGGAGTAGAAAAGGTTGAAAATTGGTGGCGGAGAGAGGTAGCTGGCACTAACAAAATTTGGTATCACCAACATCTTACCTCTCTCATCAAGATGAAGAGGTTAGGAAGTGGGAGGCAGTCTCGCTTAGTAGTTATGAACGTAGTTCTTGGAGTCAATCAAACAATAGTTGAATTATGATTTACCACTTCCTGGTTATGTGTTGTGGAGAAGTTGTGTAGCCATTCTGAGATGCAGTGGCATTTTTTTTTCAAAGTTGATGTAAGGATTAACTGAACTATTGTTTGCAAAGATCTTATCTTGCAGCTAAGCCCATAACCCATTGTTACCTCTTCATACATAGAAACTATTATTATTTAATCAGAATTAGAGGAATACCTTGGGCTCTGCATGTAAGCACCAAAGGTCTGGCATTGATCCTATTCCAGGATTAATAAATATTATGAAACTTTCTCTGTGGATTTCCTTGTCAAACAAGGACACAATTATACCTTCCACTTACCTTTGTCTTTGAAAATGTTTTACTTTCTTTTAGTTAAATGAGACATATGAAGTTAGCATTTATTTAAAAATAGGGGAGGGACTCATCACCAAGATTCCTAATGTGATCAATGTGAATAATTCACGGCTACCAGTTCATAAGGAGAAGCCACTAACATCTTAAAATTAAAGTTGAAACTTTAGTGTCAAGTTGATTTATTCAGTCACTCCTGATAATATTCCCTCTCCCCTCATATGTCATGGTAGTTTACAATTTTGTATTGGAAGAAGATTTGACTTGGTGAAAAGACTGTAAAGCACTGTGCAAGGGAAGTCTTCAAGACTATATATGTCTTGGTCAAAAATGAATGCCTTTCAGGCTTAGAATTTTGCATTGTCTGTCTCATATGTGTCTCTCTGTCTTCACGGGAATAACAGAAACTCCCAAGCCATTGTAAGTCTGACTCATCTTTGTCTTCTTTTAAGAATTGCCAAGTGTCATGACTCTAGAAAGAGTTCCTTCAGTGGCCTGCGTAGGGATGATGATGATGATGCTGCTGACGATTGTGATGTTAATTATGGCAGAGGCTTACTATAACATGTTTACATACAGACACTTTCCCATGCTCAGTGCTAGGTGGTAATCTCTATTTTCTCAGTGCATGTATGTGTAGCCCTTCTGATATTTCATAAAGTCCTGGGTAGCCTCAAATGGGATGGTAAGAGGAGTATGAATCTGAGGGCAAAAGAAAAGAATGAGGAAAAAGAGAAATTTCCCCCAGGCTGAAAGAGGTTGGAGTTTGACCTGTCTGAAGAGGTATGATTCCTCGTTCCTTGGAGTACTCGGCCAGCCTCAGAGTACGTGATGGTGGGGGTCATGAGAGTAACCTCCAGGCATGGGAGTGCCCATTCTGACCAAAGCATCCTAAGACCTGAGTATGACTCAGCAGAGCCCCTGGATGGATCAAAATGTTACCGAAGGAACCAGACAATGGGTGGCCACCAACCAGCAATGATAGAAGGGCTTTCCCACGGCTTTATTGCTGAAAAAATAGTAAGGCCTCTGGGTATACCTTTGGGTGTGTGTGTGTGTGTGTGTGTGTGTGTGTGCTGGATAGAACCCTATAACTAAAATAGAGTTGAGCTTATTTGAATAAAATAGAGGATATTTCTTGGATCTTGAGGTTTCAACTAAGAGTTGAGCGGCCATATAACATTGGCAATGACAATAACAAATATGAAGTGTGATTGGTTTCAGGTGTGATGTATCCTAGGAAAACTTCACTTTTTTACAACAAACCTGAAATAGCCACTCCTTAGAAAAACAGAAAATTGAGGAAGTTAAGTTGCACAAGGTAGACAAGCAAAGGAGTTATACAGACAGGACTAATGCATCTGTTTGACCCCAAAGCTCATCTTTTAACAAGTATAGCAGAAACTTTGACCTCTGACCTCAAGGCTGGCTTTATTGGCAGACAAACCAGACAGCTGGCATTGCGGCGGGATTTGAAAGTGAGAAAAGATGCCCGTAAAGTAAAGTGTTTCCCTCTAAGGTTTATAAGTTGGGGTAATAAAGCTATTCCTTGGGGGATGGGGGGTGAGGTACTTTGTTCTCATTAGCCACAGCCCAAATGGAGATGGGCACCAGCACAGGGATAAGGATGGGGTGTTTATAACAAAATGGAGCCAGGAGCCTTGGGCTGTGAGGCTCTGGAGGACTGAGTGGGTGAGGACGGAGCCCAAGGAAGGGGACTGCTCCAGGAAGCTGCAGGAGCCAGGCAGGCTGTGGGAGTGAGGAGTCTGAAGATGAGCAGGGCCATCTCCACCTATAAATGGAGACAGAGAACTATGTGCCTTCTTCAAAGTTTTCAAAAAGCTGATTCTGCCCTGTAACCACCTTGAAATTTCCTGGTGCCTCAGGCACCCTGACAGTCTGCCAAATGAAAGTTTGGAAAAGGTGACAAAATCTTGACAGAATGTGAGAGCTGGAAGGGATCTCAGGATCATCCTGTCCAGTCATTTGCCAGCTTCTAGATGAGGAAGATTTTTAACTAACCAAATCTTCCCCGGAAGCCAGGTGTGCAAGAGACAAAAACAACTCTTTTGGTGGAAGCTGGGTTGGGAGGCTAAGGTCCTGCCCATTCTTTTTTCTCCCTTTCCCTTCTCCTTCCAAAGTGTGGGTCTGTTGGCCCCCAAAGTCTGGAAGATGCTAGAAGGGCATAATTTGAAAAACCACTGAGAGTCCTAACCCCTCATTCTTAGCTGAGCAAGGTTCTTTCAGCTAAAAAGACAAAGTAGCTAGCTAACATCCTTGACCCCACTCTTCTTGATCTCCAAGTCAATATTTTTATTTACCTTTGTACTATGTTGATTTTCTACACACTCGCCTTTTATGTATCTCAGTAGCCTCTCAGAAACAAAGAAACTGAAGTCACCAGTACCCACAGCAACAGCAGTAATTCCCCCAGAGCCTCTTATATGCCTGGACACAAGGAATAGTTTATCTACATTAGCGTGACCTCACAACAAAATTCAGAGCTACATTTTTCCTCCATTTTATCGATGGCAATCTGGAGTTCAGATAAATTGACTACCTAAAGCTCACAAAGAACTTGTTTCAGGAGGCAGAAATTGAATGCAACCCTCAAACCATCCTTTGTCCCCCATTGCCTCACTTGGATTCTCACGGAATGTGTTTTCTTTTCTTTTCTTTTCTTTTTAATTTTATTTATTTATTTCACAGAGGGAGAGAGATCACAAGGAGGCAGAGAGAGCAGGCGGGGGTGGGGGGAAGCAGGCTCCCCGCCGAGCAGGGAGCCCGATGCAGGCCTCGATCCCAGGACCCTGAGATCATGACCTGAACTGAAAGCAGAGACTTTAACCCACTGAGCCACCCAGGTGCCCGGAATGTGTTTTCTTTTATGATCCTGGTTTCCCTTCCCAAAAGTTACCTGAATAGAGGACCCTGTCTTTCTGAAATTCAATCACTCTTTAAAAAAATAAATAAATAAACACACACAGGCGGGCATACACATACACACACACACACACTCACACACACACACTCACACATCCGTGTCCACATGTGGTGATCCTCATACAGGTCTATAAAAAATTCAGTTGCATGGCTTCAGTTTCCTTAGTTGAATTCTCTGGACAAACCCTATCAAAATAGTTCTAGAACCCCATGAAACTACGGCTTGTGTACCTGGATGGACAGCAAACAAAACCCTAGTGGTGCGCAAAGGAGAGACAGAGGTAAAGGGAGGAAAGACACCGCCCTTGAAAACACTGCAGTTCTGAGCTCCGAGCTTACTCCACAGGGGTGCCGCGCAAGATGAGAAACTGACCCTATATGTTCAGTGGGAAAATCAAAAAGTAGGCCAAGTGCACATTAGTTAATATTAAAGTGAGAGTCTCTGGAATTGTTTCTGCAAATCCCTCACTCGCTGGTCTAATTAGGGAAAATGGAGGATCCCAGTGTATCAGTAATTTCACACCAGTGAAAAGCGTTGGAGTTACATAAATGTTTACCTCAATAATCCAGGCCCAGGGTTATGCCTGCCTCTGAATACTTTGTGAAGGAGGGGGGGACGTGAACAACTGTCTGCTGTTAGTGAAGTTGCTCCCAAAATAAGAAAATAAAAGCCCGGCACTGGTCATTCGTCGCTCTCCGCGTGGTATAAAAAAATATGACTCCGCAAATTCCATTTTGCGGTGGCCACCTAACCAGCTGCTTCTCTCCCACTCAGAACCCGCCCTCCTGTCGGGCAGGGACAGGGATGTAGAGCACCGAGCAGCCATCGTTTCTGGCTAGGCAGCTCTAAGATGGAGGAAATAAATTGTCCCCTCTGTCTCTTTTTCCTCTTGTTTATATTTAACTATCTTAAAACACCAATGGAAAAGGCGACAAACAACTACAGGAAACAGCATCGCTCCTCATCCCAATAGTTTTTGTCCCCAGCTTTGTACAATAATGTAGATTTGCATAGTTCTGTGCAGTTGACACAACTCTTTTACCTGCATCAATTAATTACATTATCATGAGAACACTTCTGGGAATGGGGCAGGGCTTGGCTTTTACGCTGAAGATGTGGAGACTAACTCTCAGACAAGCTGAGCAACTTTCCCAAGATCACACAGCAGATGAGCTATGAAGCTCCCAGCTCTTCAACTTCTAATGCCACGGTATTTCCCTCACCACTCCCATTTGTCTCCTCTGTCACCAAAACATTAGTTTTGTCTCTCTTCCTGTTGTGTCTCTCCTCATGAATATCTATTTTCCAGCCAATGGTAATGTAGCAGACGTTTTGCTTTTTTTTTTCAATCTTAACTGAGTGATTTTCCAATAATTTTTAAATACTCATCAGCAAAACATTTCTACAAGGTTATTAAGTCCTTCACAAGCTTGTTAGAGGGCCACTTCACCAGCAGCCAAAAAATGCATTAATACATTCTTGTGTGTGAAGTAGGTTAAAAATAATATGTACACCCGAGATAATGGAAACATGTTGACATTATTAAGGTTATAACACATTCGAAGTTACCTTAATTGTAATATTGAGCAAATCAAAGATTATCAAGTACAGTGTCCCTGAACATTCTGGAGCAGCATCTTTCCCCATTTGACTAATTGCCATGACACTTGAGATCTCAGTGTGATGTTTTCCTCCACACAAGTGCACAAGTGGAGGCCACCGCACCTCTTTAAATAAACAGGCAGATGTGCTTAAATAATAAATTAATTTATCGAGAGAAGTCAGAGTTGCAGCCTTGATCCTTCGACTCTGCCACCAACATCCTCGGCTCAGGGACCAAAGGAGGTGAGATGCGATTTTTGTGTTTCTGCGCGTATCTGAAAAAGGAGAGATTCTTCTTACTGTTCTACCTGTAAGTGAGCTCAGGAGAGTACAGTACCCTCCATACCACTACGATGGGCAGGGGTTGGCAAGCTTTTGCTCTCAGAGAGCAAATACTTTAGGCTTTGTAGGCTGGATGATCTCCGTTGCAGCTACTTGGCCTTGCTAAGGAGGTGACAAAGCCAAAGACAACAGATAAACAAGTCAACGTGGTTGTGTTTTGATTAAACTTTATTTTTAGAAACAGGCAGTTGCTGGATTTGGCTGATGTGGGTGCTATCGGCTCCCCACGAGGCTTGCCGTGAGGAAGTGGATGGAGCACTGGCCTGGGGAATCAGGAGAGAGAGGCTTGTTCTGTCTTTGAAGCAACCACGCTGTGTGACCTCAGACAATTCACTCGTGGTCCTAAGTCTCCACCTCCTCCAAGGTCATTTCTATCTCTGCCAATCTGAGACTGAAACTCATACTTGAAGAGCAGTTAGGACCCAGGAGGTGGTCTAAATCAGAGATGACAAATTGAATTGGTTGCAGGTCCTGTCTTAGTTTGATCCCCCCCTCCATCCCTACCAAATAGACCCTGAGACAGGATTTGGGTGCCAGTAATGTATTTTGGAGAAGATCCCATGAAGCACGTGAAAGTGGGGGAAGGTGAGTTACAAAAGTAGTGGCAGTTCATAACATTTGGTAATGGGTGGGCTACCACAGTGGGCGACTAGGACACGGTCCTCCTGGGTGGGAACTCTCTGACAGACTCCCTGGGAGCACCTCATAAGTGTCTCATGAGATGGCGAGGAAGCTGGCTCTTTATCCAACAAGTCCCAAGGCTCATGGATAGTTGTTGGGGTGAGGAGTAACTCTCTGGCACCTCTGGCCTGGTCTGCAGATGCACCAAGTGCACTTCAGTAGGAAGAGAACAGCTTCAGGCAGCAAGACTAAACTCTGAGGACAACCTCTGGGACAGGCCAAGGGAGTAAGTGTAGAGTTTTGACCACATCTGCTACATCTAGGTCCCCCACAGGAAACATGAATGAGAGAAACAGGCCTGTGAAGGAGATAACGGGGGTGTGGTAGGGATTAGGCCAAATTGGAGAGCTTACGTCCAGTCTAAAGGGATTATTGATTTAAGCAGATTGTATTAGTCTTCAGACAAAGCAGACCCAATAGAAGATAAGACCATATATGAGATTTATTATAAGAATTGGCTCAAGCAATTATGGAGGTCAAAAAGTCCCACAATCTGCTATCAGCTGGAGAACGAGGAAAGCTGGTGGTGTCATTCAGTCCCAGTCCAAACGCCTGAGAACAGAAATCTGATATTGTCAGTCCCAGTCTAAGGCCAAGGGCTTGAGAACCAAGAGTGTCAAGGGGCAAGAGAGCTTGGATGTCTCAAGCAAAGAGAACAAAATCACCCTTCCTCAGACTCTCAGCAGAGGGGATGATACCCACCCACATCAGCGAGGGTGATCTTCTTTACCTAGTCAACAGATCCGAATGCTAATCTCTTCTGGAAACACCCTCCCAGACACATCCAGAAATAATATATTGCCAGCTATCTGGGCATCCCTTAGCCCAGTCACGTTGACACATAAAATTAACCATCACACAGATGTTTCCATTTTTCACCAGCAGTCAGAAATCCAGATTTTTATGTAAAATGTTTCTTATTTTTAAATCTTAGCAACTAATTCAAAATTTTAAGCACACAGTGCTGGCTAAAGAAAATAAAAAGACAAGCCTAGCAGGACTACAATGATAAGAAGAAGAAAAAGAAGAAGGAAAACAAGAAGACCCATCTTGGGGCCCCTGGGTGGCACAGTTGGTGAAGCATCTGACTTTTGGTTTCAGTTCAGGTCCTCATCTCAGGTCCTGACATCAGGGTCCTGATCTGAGGGTCAAGAGATGGAGCCTGGCTTTGGGCTCTGTACTCAGCCGGGAGTCCGCCTGGGGTTCTTCCTCCCTCTCCCTCTGCCCTTCCCCCACCCCACCACACTCTTTCTTTCTCTAAAATTTAAAAAAAAAAAATCTTTTTTTTTTTAAAGATTTTATTTATTTATTTCACAGAGGGAGAGAGATCACAAGGAGGCAGAGAGGCAGGCAGAGAGAGAGGGGGAGAAGCAGGCTCCCTGCCGAGCAGGGAGCCCGATGCGGGCCTCGATCCCAGGACGCTGAGATCATGACCTGAGCCGAAAGCAGAGGCTTTAACCCACTGAGCCACCCAGGCGCCCAAAAAAATCTTTTTTTTTTAAAGAAGAAGACCTTTCTTACATCTATATAAAAGCAAAGGATCAAACTTCTAAAGTGAATTAATGAAAGAATATACATTCAGCTCAGAAAAGAGCCACCTCTTTTCTCTGCATTTTATCTGCAAACCTTTTTTCTTACTTACTCGGGTTACTGGTCTCAACCTTCACTGACTCACTTACTAAAGCTGGAAGAGAGATATTTTAGACTTTTTTCCCTAATCCTCTTGTAATTGCAAGTACTTTTTAATTTTGTTTCCTGGGTGCCCTTGAATTCTTTTCTATCATTTCCATTCCCAATGCCTCCATTGCCTGCATTCAGGACCTCATCCCTTTTCTTTTCTATTTTGTGGCCCTTCCGCTTTTACACCTGATACAGGCTGCGAGCAGATAACCCTGCAGCTAGTAGAGTTGTCTTCACCCTGTTTGAAACTGCATGTAGCTTACTCTCTCTGAAACCCTGAGCTGATCATATGGCTTCCCAATTTAAAACCCATGGGGGAATCTCCAGTGTCTGGTTATTAGCAAAAGTATCGATTCTTGGCCTGGTTGTAATGTGCATCATTGTATCTGGTTCTATTCGCTATCCCTAGGCCATTGCGCAGGAACAGATCAGGCCACCTGCTGTGCTTCAGGACCTTTTGCCTGTGCTGGTCTGCAACCTCTTTCTGACTGCAGCCTCACTCCACCCACATCTGCGTGCACACACTGCCTCCATCTCCAAGGAGCCATGAGCTACCTGGGGTTTTCTTGACACTAGAGAAGAGAAAGACCAATCATCCATGTAGAATAGGAAGAAATATGACGCCTGCCTCTCCCCATAGGTTTAGGGAATAGAATGATTCAAGCTAGGCTCAAAGGAATAAAGTTTTCTGGATGCTTATAAATGTCAGGCACCTTTTTCACACTCTATTATCTGTCTCCATACCACTGCTAATTTAGCCCACTCCCATCACTGTGACAATCTGCTTTTTATAATTAATAAGTAGAACAGAGACACCCTTGCATGTCTCTCTTTGGGGATCCCGTGGAGTGGTTATTTCTTGAAGCTTGGGAGATCTTTGTACTTGCAATGTACCACACCTGCCAATTAGCTCTGTAACAGTCCCCAGATGCATCCAGGTGCTCAGACACTGAGGCACCATGTACACCACTTAAATCTATGCATGTCCTCCCCCATGTCCAGGATCCACACATCAAATTAAGAGGAGCATTACAGTTACATAAATCTGACATAATAAATGTGGACAGAGGGAAAGATCTCTCTATCTGACTATGTTCTAATCACAAAGGAGACGACTTAAGCAAACCAAGGCAGAGGAAATGTGGAATGCTAGTAGATATTTAAATACTAACTGTAAGGTTGTAAGAGAACTGTGACCTCCTATAAAGGATGCAAAGATTCAGAATCCAATCTGAGCAGGTGAGGCAGCTCGAGAACATCTATGGCTCTAAACAAAAACAAAACAAAAACAAAAACAAAAGGACAGAATGTTAGAGAGATTGTAAAAGGGCCAAATCTGAGAACAAAGGGACAAGAAGGAAGCATTTCAAAGTGCGCCTGAGATCCTTTGCCCCTGATGTTGGGATCAACTACAGTTCCCCTAGTTCTTTCTTTGTCCCCCTTATAAAAGGACCAATGCTATGGCATGGACCTAGAATGCTCCCTTTCACTGTCCACGTGTGTTGGTATTCCAAACCTATTTCCGGTGTCAGCTCTGGAAAAACTTCTCTGATATCTGCAGACTTTGTTTTGTTCTCTATTATTCCTTCTTGGTTTTGTGGAGAACTTGATAATACTCACTAAACTGCTGCTATGCATACCTCTAACTTTCCACCAGATTTTGAGTCCTTCCAGGAGACGGACTGGACTTTTCTTATCTGGGAGTTCCTCAAATAACTTACTTTGAATACAAGTCTGTGGAATAAATAATTAAACAAGTCTGTAGGTGAAAGGTTAGCAGTCCTCAGGGCTAGATTACCCAATAGGAAACCAAGCAAATGTTTCAGCTACCAGCAAAACAGAGGCACAAAAAATTAGAAAAATATTTGGAAGATTTTATTTTATGATCTTATTAAAAAGTACCATGGGAGAAATCTCAATGTTATTGGATTTTCTTACTCTTATTTTAGAGTTCAGAATTACTTTTATATTATTTTGAATTACATAGAAAGGCTATTATCTTTTCGAAGCTCAGAGTCTTAAAAAATCTAAATTCATCCCGAGTTTCCTTTTTTTCTTATCTTTCAACATTTTAACCCATCCACCAGCCATCAAGCAACCTACTATAGAACAGGTTCATATAGTGAAGGGCTAGAAATTTAATGAAAAAAAAATTGTTCACTACTTTCATCTACATCCGCTTCCATATTGTACTTCATTATCATACAGCTTGTATTTTACTCTTGTCCAATATTCCTAAGACCCTCAAAATTTTCTTCAAGGACACCAATGCTCTAAGATCCTAAATCTAAAATCTTGCCTCGTAAAGAATCCATCCCCTAACCAGAAAGAGATCACACATTTGTGAACGTATTTGATGGCGATCACAACTTTCCCCCAAATGTAGGAATACATCTGTCATAATATAAGCACTTGAGAACTCATTTTGGCTCTCTGAAATATTTGTTGCAACAAACTCAAACTTGTCCAAATTTTTTTGCTTTTAATTTTGCTCCCCAAGAAGCATAGCTAGTTGTTATTATCGCTGAGGAGAAAGAATATGATGCAGAGATATCAGTGGGAAGGACTCGTTTCCTTAGGTGCCTCAAGCAATGCAAGGAAGATACGAGATAGTAATCTAGGACCACGATGCTTTTCGGCATGCACGTGAAGAAGGCTAACATTTTTTGTCAACTTCAGTTGATTAATGGACCAACCCTTTTTGGTTGATAGAGGTTCTTAAAAATGTGCAGGTGTTTCTAGGGGAAATTGTTTTGTTGTGGTGACAGAAAAAGGTAGTTCAGAGAAAGTTTTTTGATCACTAACAATGTGCCCAAAGGCACATGTAAAAAGACAGTACCCAAATGTATTCCTTCTCCACATTAAAGGAAATTACCCAGGAATGGGAGACTGGAGTGTAAGTCTTGGTTCCTAATGGATTGCTCACAGTCTGGGAGTCATGTGGGTCTCCTAAGCTGCTGCATGCATTTTCTCAGACCCAGCTGGTTCATCTCCAAGTCCTAAGGATCAGGGAGCTTGCATGCCCAAGCTATACAGGATTGGGAACAATGAAGACCAATTCATAGCTTAATGTCTTTTTAAATTTCCAATTCTGGGGGCACCTGGGTGGCTCAGTCATTAAGCATCTGCCTTCGGCTCAGGTCATGATCCCCGGGTCCTGGGATGGAGCCCCGCACCCGGCTCCCTGCTTGGCAGGAAGCCTGCTTCCCCCTCTCCCGTTCCCCCTGCTTGTGTTCCCTCTCCCGCTGTGTCTCTCTCTGTCAAATAAATAAATAAACAAAATCTTTAAAAAATTAAAAAATAAAAATAAATAAATTTCCAATACTGGTTTAATGGAATATATGCACACCCGTGTGGCAAGAAGTGTAAAAGAATAGAATTTGATTCATTTTGCACACACTAAAACCTGGTAGTTTCCTTAGGATAGCTGTCTTTCATCTCCTATATTCATCAGATTTGATCTGGAGACACAGATAAAGAAAATGTAAATTCAACTATCTCAGATTTTTTTAAAAAGATGTATGGATGGGTGGGTTAGATGACAGACTGATTATCTTATGTAATCTGGTCCCCTGATACCCAGGGGAAGCTGAAAGTGGGAAAAACACTGGCAGTGGTCATGGAAGCACCAAAGGAGGGGAGGGATGAAATATTTTTAGATGTCTGCTATGTGCCAAATATTCCTTCTCATCATCTCTTAACCCGGTAGTAAAATTAACCTCTATTTTACTGATGGAGAATTGATAGGGAGAGAGGTTAAATAATTTGACCAAAGATTCATAGTTACCTGCCAAGAGATAATTCAGATCTAAGGATAAATGAGTCCTTTCTCTGTTTTACTACACTCCACTGCAGCTTAGGGCTGTTAGCCAGTGCTTATGATATTTAACTGGAACAGAACAAACAAAGAACCAAGCATTCGGCTGAGTTCTAACATCCTGAGGCTTTTTCCTCCTTCCCTTCCTTTTCTTCTCACTTTACTTTTCATATTTAAAGTTTGCCCTTCCTGTTGTAAATTCCAACAATACACCAAAACTCTTGACTCTATTCTCTCACAAACGAGGAAGTGACTTTTTTTCCAGAGGCATTAAGTTGGAGGCATGTCAGTCAGAACAAGTGACAGGTTTCATTAGCTAAGGAGAATGTCAATGTGTCTTTGGTGCTTTGGTGTCTAATACATATATTATATTATGTATGTCTATAATAATGTGTATAGGGGCAGTGCTACTTATCAGCAGTTCATTTTTATTTATTTATTTTTATTTTCTCCAGCTTTAATAATTGCTATATGATTGGCATACACAATCTTGTGTAAGTTTACATATATATAACATATTTTATATATTGATATGTAGAGAGACATAATTACCACAATAAGGTTAATTAACACATCCACCACCTTACATAGATATGATTTATTTTTGTGGGGAGAGGTTTAACCATCTGCTGTCTTAGCACCTTTCAAGGATACAATACGGTGTTGTTAACTACAGTCCTCGTGCCCTAGATTAAATCCTCAGAACTCACTCATCTTATAACTGGAAGTTCAAACCCTTTGACCCCCTTCACCCATTCTTCCCCTCCTCCCACCTCTGGTAACCACCCACCTCCTCCTTTTCTGTTTCTATGAGTTTGTTTTAGATTCTACATATAAATGAAATCACACAATATTTGTCTTTTTCTGACTTATTCCATTTAGTTTCACTCAAGTTTCATCTATGTTGTTGCAAATTAGGCAGAATTTCCTTTATTATTATTACTATTATTATTTGCCCCAGGGGTACAGGTCTGGGAATCATCAGGCTTACACCTTTCACAGCACTCACCAAAGCACAAACCCTCCCCAATGTCCATAACCCATCCACCCTATCCCTACCCTCCCACCCCCCAGTAACCCTCAGTTTGTTTTGTGAGATTAAGAGTCTCTTGTGGTTTGTCTCCTTCCCGATCCCAATCTTGTTTCATTTTTTCCCTCCCTACCACCCTTGACCTCCCGCCCTGACCCTCAAATTCCTCTTATCAGTGAGATCCTATGATAATTTTCTTTCTCTGATTGACTTATTTCACTTAGCATAATACCCTCTAGTTCCACCCACTTCGTTGTAAACGACAAGACAGAATTTCCTTTTTTTTTTTTTAAGATTTTATTTATTTATTTCACAGAGGGAGAGAGATCACAAGGAGGCAGAGAGGCAGGCAGAGAGAG
>LNAC01000676.1:732419-811738 GCA_002007465.1 Ailurus styani | reverse complement strand
AAAAACTGGGCGCCTGGGTGGCTCAGTGGGTTAAAGCCTCTGCCTTCGGCTCAGGTCATGATCTCAGGGTCCTGGGATCGAGGCCCGCATCGGGCTCTCCGTTCAGCGGAAAGCCTGCTTTCCTCTCTCTCTCTGCCTGCCTCTCTGCCTACTTGTGATCTCTATCTCTGTGTCAAATAAATAAATAAAATCTTTAAAAAAAAAAACCCACTGAGCCACCCAGGTGCCCCAGAATTTCCTTTTTTAAGGCTAATATTCCATGGTGTGTGTGTGTGTGTGTGTGTGTGTGTGTGTGTGTGTACACATATCACATTTTCTTTATCCATTCATCTCTCAATAGTCACGTAGCTTTTTTCCATATCTGGGCTACAGTGAATAATTCTGCAATGAACACGGGCGTGCAGGTAACTTTTTGAGACCCTGACTTCATTTTCTGTGGATATATACACAAAAGGGGGACTGCTGGGTCATATGATACTCCTATTTTTAATTTTTTTGAGGATCCTCCATATGATTTTCACAGTGGCTGTATTTATATTCCCATTAACAGTGCATAAGATTTCCCTTTTCCCTACATCCTTACCAATACCTGTTATCTCTTAACTTTTTTTATAAATGAGATTCTAACAGGTGTGAGGTGATATCTCATTGTGTTTTTGATTTGCGTTCCCCTGATGATTACTGATGATGAGCATCTTTTCACATACTGATAGCAAGGGCCATATTTCAGCCATTTGCATGTATTCTTTGGAAAATGTCTATTTAGTTCCTTTGCCCATTTTTAAATTGAGTTGTTTTTTGCTAATGAGTTGCATGAGTTCCTTTTTGGATATTAACCCCGTATCAGATATGTGGTTTGAAAATATTTTCTCATACTGTATGGCTTAACTTCTGATTTTGTTCTTTCTTTTGCTGTGCAGAAGCTTTTAGTTTGATGCAGTCTCGTGTATTTATTTTTACTTCTGTTGCTTGTGCTTTTGGTGTCATATACAAAAAAATTGTTGCCATAACCAACATCATGGAGCTTTTTCCCTATGTTTTCTTCTAGGAATTTATGGTTTCAGGGCTTACATTTATTCTTTAATCCATTTCAAGTAAATTTTTATGAGTGGTGGAAAATAGGAGTCCAGTTTCATTCTTTTGCATGTAAGTATCCAGTTTCCTCAACACCATTATTGAGACTGTTTTTCCCCAGTGAGTATTCTTGGCTCCCTTGCCAAATACTGGTTGACAGGATATGCATGGGTTTATTTCTGGACTCTCAATCCTGTTCCATTCAACTATGTCTTTTTAATGCCAGTACCATATTGTTTTGATTACTATAGCTCTGTAACATAGTTTGAAATCAGGAAGTGTAATGCCTCTAGCTTTGTTATTCTCAGGACTGGTTTGGTTATTTGAGGTCTTTTATGGTTTCACACAAATTTTAGGATTGCTTTTTTCTATTTCTATAAAATATTCCATTGGAAACTTCATAAGAATTATGTTGAATCTATAGATAGCTTCTAATAGTATGGACATTTTAATAATGTTAATTCTTCCAACCCAAGAGCAAGGGGATCTCTTTCTATTTATTAGTGTCTTCTTCAATTTCTTTCATCAATACCTCATGGTTTTCAGGTTACAGATCTTTCACCTCTTTGGTTAAATTTATTTCCAAATATTTTATTGTTTCTGATGCTATTGTAAATGGCACTGTTTTTTTAATTTTTATTTCTCACATTTCATTGTTAGTGTTTAGAAATGCAACTGATTTTTTATGTTGATTTCATATCCTACAACTTTATTGAATTCATTTATTAATTCTAACAGTTTTTGGATGTCTTCAGGATTTTTATGTATAAGAATAGTCATCTACAAAGAGACAGTTTGCCATGTTCTCTTCCAGTTTGGATGTTTAGCCCCCTTTTCCTTTCCTAAGTGCTGTGACAAGTGCTTCCAGTACTGGGTTGAATAAGACTGGTGAGACTGGGCACTCTTGTCTTGCTTCTGATCTTAGAGGAAGAGCTTTCAACCTTTACCACTGAGTATGTTGTTAGCTGTGGACTTGTCATATATGGACTTTATTACGTTGAGGTAGCCACCTTCTATACCCAATATGTTGAGAGTTTTTATCGTGAATAGATGTTGAATTTTCTGAAGTGTTTTTTTTTCTGAATCTATTGAGATGATCATATAATTTTTATCTTTCACTTTATCAATATGATGTAATAAAAAGATAGTATATTGAACCATCTTTGCATCCCAGAGATGAATCTCACATGGTCATGAAGTGTGATCCTTTTGTTTTGTTTTATTTTATTTTATTTTAAAGATTTATTTATTTATTCTGAGAGAGAGAGAACATGAACAGGGGAACAGGCAGAGGGAGAGAGAGAATCCTCAAGCGGACTCCTTGATGAGCACAGAGCCTGATGCAGGGCTCGGTTCCAGGACCCTGAGATCATGACCTGAGCTGAAATCAAGTTGGCTGCTTAACTGACTGAGCCACCCACATGCCCTGAGCATGATCTTTATAATGTATTGTTGAATTTGATTTGCTAGTATTTTGTTGAGGAGTGTTACATCTATATTCCCTAGAAATATTGGCCTATATTTTTCTTAGAGTATCTTTATCTGGCTTTGGCATCAGGGGAATTCTAGCCTTGTCTAGTGAGTTTGGGAGTATCCCCTCCTCTGCAATTTTTTAGAAGAGCTTAAGGAGGATTGGTAGTAATTCTTTTTAAATATTTGGTAGGATTCCCCAGTGAAACCATCTGGTCCTAGATTTTTCTTTGTTGGGAGGTTTTTGATAAGAGTTGGGTGTGGCTGCAAGTTTGGTTTCCTGACTGGGTAGACCAAGTAGATCATGCTCTACAGTCAATATGGCCCCTTGACTGCAGACCCAAATTAGGCAAAACTGCTAGTTGAGTTCCTTGACCAGATGAGGCCACCTGCTCACCTCTTCAGATGCCGAGAGCTGCTGGCTGGGATCTCTGCTTGGGTTCTGCTGCTGGCAAGAACATCAACCACAAGGATTGGAGTGCTAGCTGCTCTAATTCCTGCCCCTCTTCTTCATCCCTATCTGATCCCCAGTAGTAGAGTCTTCCAGGGTCCCCCAGTGATCCTTGTGAGGTGAGACTCAAGTTGACCTCTGGGAAAGTGTCTCCTAATGTTGGGTGAGCTGGATGTCCACCTTGGATTCTCTTTTCTCCCCACTGGAGAAACCAAAGACCAAGGGGACCCTCTAGATACAATGCCATGTTGGTCTGGGGGAAGGGCCATGCCGTCAGAGTGTAGCCACTCCTATAATTCTTCTAATGTAGTCCTTCTCTGTTTCTGTGGTCCAGGGTGAGTGCTTCAGCTTCACAACTGGGTTTCGAGATTTTCACAATGGTGTCTTAATTAAAAAATTAAGGTTTCCGTCCTGACATGTTTGGCAGGTAGGGCAATTTCACATACCAATAATAACAATGAGTTATTCAAGGTCATGTAGCTGGTAAGTGGCAAAGCCAAAGGCTCAAACTAAGGTCTGGCTTATTCTGAAGACCACAACCCTAACATATTTTGCCATATTGATGATGAAACAGGTACTAACCATTTGTAAGACACCACATACATATATATACCACATTCACACAGATGTACGTGTGCACATGCCCACACACACTCATTTTCCTTCTGAAAAGCATCAGAAAGCAGCATACTTTTCTTTCTTCCATCTTTCCTGAGGATGTCCTTAGATCTGTGCAATCCAGTATAGTAACTATATGTCACGTGTGGCTATTTAAATTTAAAATAATTAAAATTAAATAAAATTTAAAATACATTTCCTCAGTCACACTAACCATATTTCAAGTGCTCAGTAGCCACAAGTGGCTGGAGGCTACCATGTTAGACTGCACAGATATAGAATATTCCCAATACTACAGAAAGTTGTATTGGACAGTGCTGCTTTAATGTTTTCATCTGATATTTTATAAAGAGAACTGGTATAGTAAGAGGTCATGTAATATATCCCCATTAGATGCCACCATTTAAATACTATATCTTTTCCCATGAGGATGCACCTGCTTTAGCTGGAAAAAAAGAAGGTTTATTCCTTCACACGCATAGCCATTCATTTAACATTTTTCTTGAGTATTTACTATTTGTTTGGCATGGTGGAGAATCTATAGAATACAAACACAGTCCCTTTCCTGTGAGTCGCTCCTAGAAAATGCTGAAAACAAACATTTAAAAACTGTAATTTCTGGGGGCACCTGGGTGGCACAGATGGTTGAGTGTCTGACTCTTGGTTTCAGCTCAAGTCATGATCTCAGGGTTGTGAGATGGAGCCCCATGTCAGGTTCCACACTCAGCACAGAGTCTGCTTGAGACTCGCACTCTCTCTCTGTCTCTCCTGCTCATGCTCTCTCTTTCTGAAACTAAATAAATGAATCCTTTAAAAAATGTAATTTCTGGGTAGTCTGGAACATGTTTAATGGAAGTGAGCATTATAGGAACAGGACAACAGAGAAACTGCTCAGCAAACGCCTCTCCCATGATGGAGTCCCTAGCCCTAGCCCTCTGCCCTTTGAACAGCCCAACGGAACTGCCTTTCAACAAATAAAATGATGGGGATTGTACAAATTTCCCTTGCCAGTCCATCTTTCAGCTGCTGTCCTCAGAGTCGACTCTCTTTCTTTTCATGGGTGTAGAAAATGGCACCACACAGCTGCATAAAACACCAGCGAGCTCTAGCCCAGCAGCAGGTGGGTATTGCTCTTTTTTCCTTTCCCTTCTTTACAACATAAGATATTGTCTTAGAATCACCCCTGAGACACAGGAAGCCAAATACAAACAGACTTAGATCAGACAGGCCTCCCACTTGTCCCCAATAAATCATTTGAAATTAAGAGCACTTCCATTTGGAGCCAAGCAACATGGGAACGCTAGAGGGCAAATGCCAAGCTACACGGGAGGATATAAGAGCTGGCCCACGGGCAAGGCTGAGGCTCCACACCGCTCCACATTAAGATGCCACTTTTATTATAAGGGAGAGTGAGCAATCTTTACCCAAGGTCTGTGTGTGTTGGATTGAGGTTGTAAATAAATAATTCCTAGCTCAGTGTTTTAGTTTCCCTTGTCTAGTTAGAGTTGCAAAGGGGAAAATAAAATGGCAAAGTTGTACCGTTGGATTACCCCAAGGAATGATCTTAATATTTGACTTGCAAACTCTGATTAATACTGCATAGGTAATGCTATTTATGGAAGGCAGGGATAGTGATCCACATGTTGTTTGGGGAAAGTCAAAGCCAGTTATACATGAAAGGAATCTGAGGAGTTCCTCCCTGGGATCAAAGAGTCACAGTGGATAGCTGGAAGATTCTGGAATTCCCTTGAGAAAGAGCCATTTGCAGCCAGGAGAAGGGGATCATCTCATTGCTTTGGGAGGGTTTTCAAGTGGGAGTATTTCCTCCGACCCATCATGGAGTCTGTCTCACATTTTAGTTGCCACCAATTCTAAAGCTCATTTGCATATAAAGCATCTGGAATAAACAAAACTAATTTGAATCTTCTTTTATAAAATGTTAGCAGGATTAAAGGATCAGGTAGCTGGTTCCCTTACAAGATTCACTGGAGAGAAGTCAGACAGAGAATGAGATAAAATCATTAGGCCAGTCCCACACTGGCAACTGTTCCTGTGTAAACTCAGTCTCTAAAAATGGTACATTGGTCTGGCATCTGCCTGCCTTTCTTCCCTTCCAGACTTTATAGCGATCTACAGCACAGAACTCTTTAACTGTAGATACACCTGTGATGCTCTTATCTTCTCCAAATTTCTTAGCTTCTCTGATCTTCAGCCTCACCACAGGCCTGTGAGGGTACCCAGGGGGTGTCCTACTTTAAACACCTGGGCAGGTCACTGGTACTGTTTCCATCAGGGTTCTATTTCCTAGGTTGCTTCTTCTTCCTCAGCGAAGACAACAACCAGCAAAAACAATGGCACCATTCATGTATCTAAAAGAAAAGTCATTTTTTTTTAAGTTTATCTTTGAGAATTCATAACAAAACAGAGTTACCGCTGGTAGGAATCTTAAGACCTTGCAATTAATTCTAACTCCTTCATTTAAGAGAAAAGGAAACTGAAACCCAGAGAGACAGAAGCTTCCATGAGGCCCTGTAACTAGTTAATAACTGAGTCAGTCTTAGAATTCAAGACTTCTTATTTCTAGTTTAGGGCTCTGTCCCTCATAATGCCATTTGATTCAGGTTTACTTACCAAGTAGTTATTGAGCAATACCCATGAGAAAGGCTCTCATCCCCGCTCTAGGGAAATACAAAGATGAGCAATCCAGAACTCTGTTTTTAAGGGTTTAGAGTTGAATAGAATGATAAAATTATTGATATGAATACAAGTCCAAGAAGTGGACGAAGAAAGGAAGATACAAGCACTATTGAGGTTCAGAAGGAGGAGAAAATGGATAGAGGTTTAAGGTTCTAGAGAATTTGAAAAAATGAGAGTAAGCCATTCATTATACTAGTGGGTTTTGACATTGTTTCAACCCGTAAGACCACCTTTTGAATTAATCCATTGGCCTACATTCGTGAGGAAAGAATGTTCCTTCTGAAAAGGTGATGGCCTACAAGTGCACCTAGGAACGAGCAGTAATGCAGGTGCAGTGAGTGATGCCTGCCCTTCCTTCTTGTCTCCTTCCTTTTGTTATGCTTCATGGATCTTTGCAGTCATTTCTCTAGAACCGTTAAAGAAGTAAAGCATCCTAGAGAAGAGCTCTTGTATTTTGTTTGCCGAGCCTTTTAACATGAATGAGTTCTAGGGTTTGTTAAATGATTTTTTTCTGCCTCTATTGAGATGATCTGATCAAATGGTTTTTCTTTTTTTGTTCATTTGTTAATAGGGTGAATTACATGGATTGATTTTTTTTTAAGATTTTATTTTATTTATTTGACAGAGAGAGAAAGATCACAAGGAGGCAGAGAGGCAGGCAGAGAGAGAGGGGGAAGCAGGCTCCCTACTGAGCAGAGAGCCCAATGCGGGGCTCAGTCCCAGGACCCTGAGATCATGACCTGAGCCGAAGGCAGAGGCTTAATCCACTGAGCCACCCAGGCGCCCCCATGGACTGATTTTTAAATGTTAAATCAAATGTGAAGAACCAAGGTTCTTCACAGTCCTTTTGCATTCTATTTACTACCTCTCCGGCTCCTTCTCTCTTCCCACTTTCTTCCCCCTCTTTCTCCTTCCATTTCCACCCCCCTTACCTCCCTCCTTCCTTCCTCTTTTCTCCTCCCCTGTTTCTTCAGACTATTTCTCATGCCATTTGTCTTCATCTTCTTGCTTATCACGGAAGTTTTCTCAAGATGTCATTGGTTGATACATTGTAAGTATCCTTAGCACACTATTTTATCTGAGGTCTGTTTCGATTGCCTTCAAGTTATAGTTCAAGGACTGTGAATCCTGTCTTTTCCCCATCTGTGTAGCCCTACAGAGAGAGGAAGAGAGAGGGAGAGAGAGAGGGAGGGAGAGGGAAAGAGGAAGAGAAAGAAAGAGAATATGCTGACCCGGAAACTATGGCTCACCTGGGCTCTTTCTTCCCTTTCCCGGATGACCTAGACTCTGCTTTTTCTCCTGAAACATTGTTAAGTATTCGCTACTAAGTTTCATTTCCCTACTCAAGAATGTGTTTTCTTTCTAAGGAGAGAGATCACTAAGCTTTGACTCTTTCTCTCCTCTCANTTTCTTTTTTTTTTTTTTTAAAGATTTTTTATTTATTCATTTGACACAGAGAGATTACAAGTAGGCAGAGAGGCAGGCAGAGAGAGAGGAGAGAGGAGGAAGCAGGCTCCCTGCTGAGCAGAGAGCCCGATGTGGGCCTCGATCCCAGGACCCTGGGATCATGACCTGAGCTGAAGGCAGCGGCTTTAACCCACTGAGCCACCCAGGCGCCCGAATGTGTTTTCTTTCTAAGGAGAGAGATCACTAAGCTTTGACTCTTTCTCTCCTCTCAGCCCGAAGGCTTTAAAAATGGTGAATCAGACAGCTTTTGACAGGAGGGTGGTAGAAAAACCTTCTGTGCACAGCGCTCTCTCTTCATAGTCTCGATTCACCTTCTTATTGTACTTTTCTTCAAATCCAGGTGAGTGTGAGTTTGGAAGGCAAAGATTAGGGAGAATTTTCATTTTTTAAAATTCATCTTTTTCTGTGAATAGTGTTTATGAGATCGTGAGCTTGAGAGTTGGAAAGCAGAAGACTGAAGGTGTATCAGACAAATCATACTACAAACTTCTCTTTCTTGGCCGCCATGTTGTGATGTTTAGGGCAATGAGGTTGAACTCCCTCCTTGTTGGAGATTTGGTAGCCTTTTGCTTGTTTGTTTTAAACCAAATTTTAAGCCATTCCATTATATATTCGGAGAGATTTATCTACTTATTTGAGAGAGAGAGAGAGAGAAAGGGGGAGGGACAGAAGGGGAGAGAGAGAGAGAGAAACTCAAGCAGATTCCAAACTCAGCACAGAGCCCAGCACAGGTCTTAATCTCACGACACCAAGATCATGACCTGAGCTAAAACCAAGAATCAGATGCTTAACCAACTGTGCCACCCAGGCACCCGGACACATGCATTTTTTACAGGTTCTTGTCCTTAAACAATTCAAGTAGCGCATGCATATTGCATGTTCGGAAGGTCTATAACAAAAAAACTAGTTTCTTCTATTCCACAGTCCAACAAAGATTTTAGCAATTTCTTTTTTTTTTTAAGATTTTATTTATTTATTTGACAGAGGGAGAGAGATCACAAGTAGGCAGAGAGGCAGGCAAAGGGAGGAGGGAAGCAGGCTCCCTGCTGAGCAGAGAGCCCGATGCGGGCCTCGATCCCAGGACCCTGAGATCATGACCTGAGCCGAAGGCAGAGGCTTTAACCCACTGAGCCATCCAGGCATCCGAGGTTTTAGCAATTTCTATGTTTATTTGTTTATTTCCTTCATAATGCCAAATAATTGGATTTCACTGCACTTCTGGGTTTGTTAAATTTAGATGAAATGTATTCGTTCTCCACTTCACACGAGCCACTGAAAAGGTAATGCTCCTAATGTCAAAGTCTACTGGCATCTAGACTTAGATTGGCTTCCTTAAAAAAACCATCCTGAGAAAGAGATTTATATGCAGGAGATTTATTACTCTCCAGAGTAATACCTGTGAGAGTGTGAGTCAAACAGGGTGGGGCGAGGGAGAAATCGAACCCCAAATCAGAACCCCAGCTTTGAAGCTGCAGTGATCCTATGGAGCTGTCCTGGACTGAATGAAGGAAGGGGATCAGACATAGACTAGGCTGCCTTTGTTGAAGAGGGGGCTTAACTTTGGCTAACCTCTCCACGTTGCTGGGGGAATGAGTGCCTTGGTCCCAAAGACGGATTGGGTGGTACCCCTCAGCACCCACCACTTTTTTTTTAAACCTCCACGTAGTCATATTTGGACCAAATATTTTTTATACATATTTGATTTTCTCGTAGTTTCTAATTGACTTAATTTTTCTTTGTGATAAAAGAAACATATGCACTTACTTTACCACAGTGGCACACAATCCAGTCTTAAACGAGCAAGTACATTTCTGTTTCAAAGCTACTCCTTATATATAGAAACCCTGACATTACTGAGATCTAGCTTTATATATCACTTCCTTCCTGAGCCCATTTTCATGAGAACCAGCGATGGTTCAGTTTGAGGAATGATGTGGTTATCCCCGAATTGACTCTTATCAATACGTTCCTTATTCAAAGAAGAAGGGACACTCCGTTCATACCATCATATCCGGTTCATTTTAAAATTTTAAAGCAGAGATTGGTTTCTTTTAACATGATTCAGACATCACAAAATCTTTGCAAGGCATATCAAGAAGGTGATCTTTCTTATATAATGGGTGAAGAAAATGAAAAATGTAGAGATTCAGAGGTAAGAATTTAAATAAATAAATTTCAGCACAAGCTAAAATGGCTAAAAGCAAAACTCCTTGAATCCTTGTCAATCTCCAACCCTATCCAGGACCCCAGTGCATCTTGGTACCTTACCCAATGTTCATCGAGCACCTAGGGTCTTGCAGCTCCTACTCTGTGCTTTTGCTTCCCTTCCTATGAATATATTGGGATTTTGAAAGCAGTTAAATCAAAAGACCCAAATGTCCTACTAGTGAAAAGAGTCAATAGTTGTGAGGTTCCATTTGTATGTGTTTAGCAGAAGTAATTTGGAAAGATCAAGGCATTCCAAATGTATGTGCCACTATATAATTATTTCTATTTCTAGATTGGCCAAATAGCTAATTCCAAAAAATCTTTACGTAGCATTGTTCAATTTGCCTGGAATTCTTTATCTCCTGACCTAATCTGCTCCTTTCCACTTTTTAAAAACATTGTCTTCTCCCCTGCAAAGTACTCTCACAGTGAATCTTGAAGAGTAAAGGATAAATTGAAAGAAAATATACATAAGCTTCTTATCTATGTATCCCTATGTTTATCTTTGAAAAACATCTGGCTGAATATACATCGAACCATTTGCATTTGCTCTCTTTTGAGCATGAAATTATGAGGCACTTCCATTTTCCATTTTGTATTTGCTGTATGTTAATTTTGTGGGCATATTTTCTTGCTGTATGATTGTTGAGATGTTTTAACCAGTTTCCCCCAAACTGTGAAGGCAAATTATTGGATAGGTAGGTTTACCTTTCTACTTTGTTAGACATGTGTAAGAGATAAATAGTGACTGCCTTTCATTATTAAATAAAACACAAAAGCATTTTTACCAACCTCCAGTGGGCATTCGAAAATATTTCTTGGTCATGTGACCAAGTCAAATTTAAATTTTCTATAAGTTGTTTTCACTTGTATTTTTCCCTTCTCTGTGTTTTTCTCTTTCATATAATAATAAAAACACTTCAAATGGATTATAAAAATGGCTTTATGGCTATAGATTTTTAACCCATATTATGGATATAATATTTTTCCTCATCCCTAAGAAAAGTTTAGAGCTTGGCCCATAGCTTTTCCTCTTGTATGTAAGGATGTAGCTCTCAACAGGTTTCAGAGAAAGAAAAAGAATGATATTTTAAAAGAAAATACAACAGATTCTACAACCAGACCTGAGTATTATCTTCCTGTCCAGGTGTCTGCTGGCCTTTCCTACTAATCTATAATACTTGACTCATCTCTAACTACCACAAGGTGGCAAAACGTATTATTGGAATCATTAAGGTCTCCTGAGATTTGGCTACTGCTAGGCAAAGGCCTGTATTTTAAAGAGAATAAAATGTGATGACCTTTTCCTTTGAAGCATATCTTCTATTCTTGGATCTTGTCTCTCTTAAACAAAAATAATAAAAATCTATAATTAAAATTTATCATTCTTAACTAAGCATTACCGCCATGGAAAATAACTAATTATTCACTGTGGACAATATTGTAGAAATCAGATTTGCTGATTAACAGATAAACTTACAAATTATTTCCAAAAGGTTTTCTCATAAACCTGCTAAGAATTCATTTAGCATTGGAAACCCCTCTAGATCTGCAAGTTACTCTGAAGTCTCTAATATAATCCCCTTGAACACATTCTTAAAATCCTTCAGCTTGCCTTGGTAGTTATCAAATATATTTAAATATTTGGCAAGAAAATTAAAATATGAAAACTAATATAGCAATTGCCCCCAAACACAGAGTTTTCCAAGGAGATTTTGATGATTCAGAAAGAAATCTGTGGAGGATACTTGGTATTTAAATGATAGGGCTGCATTCTGACAGTACTTTTTATAAAAATAAACTGGTCCAAGAATATAATAAAAATAATCTGTATAAATTAGCTATATTTTAGCTGAAAGGCAGGGAACAGGGAGAGCAAATTTACCTGCAGGGCTATCTTCTATTAAGTAAAGTTGATGTATAAATTTCACATTTATAAGGCAAGCATTTTGTGGGGTGTTTGTTCACTTCACAAAATAATTCACCATAGCATGTTTTTTTTTATAATTGTACTCTATTACTGCATTGAAAATATGATTCAATTTAAGAAGAAGCTATTTAAGTTCAACTTTTTAGGAATGTAAATATTATATAAAATTAAGCATACACAATTATTTTAAACATTAATTTTCAATCAAAGTAGCTGCACATGCATGTATTTAGGCATTTATGGTTGGATGAATGGATGGACGGAGTTGTGTAAATGACAACACTCGTGTGATAATTCACTGGAGAAGTGACCTTTTGGACCTTTAACTGATTTATGTGGCTATAATACACATGGTTAGTTAGAGCTGCAGAACAAATAGCTTCCTTCTGTTTTTCTTTATAAAAGTTGAAAAAAATTCAATTATAACAATGCCATTTGAATAGATGTAAAAAAATGTAAACAATACAGATGGAGTTACGTCATCCTTAATCATCACTTCTGTTTCTATATATTTTCCCTAAGGAAACCAAAAAATTTTTTGTTCGTTAAATCAGTTCGGTATAGGCATTTCTTCTATGCATGTACACACAGTGATGTTTAGTTGTAAATAGTTTTATTTTGCATGAGCATTTTTTAAATAACCTGTATCACCGTATTTATTCTTCTGTAACTTGCTTTTATCACTCAAATTACACATAAAATTCCATTGTCTGGTATTTTTTTCCTTCTAACTCTGATGAAACTTACCTCCCTAAATTTAGTTGCTATCACAACAATGTTGCAGTAGACATCACTGCATGAGCCTCTTTACATAATCTAATTCCAAGATTAGATAATGAGAAGTGGAAATACTGGGTCAAAGAGAATTCTTCAGTTATTTAGTGTCAAAAGATTAAGAAACACCACGTCAAAGTGGCTGTATGAATTGATTTTCATGGGTAGTATTAAAAATGCCATTTCCTCACGCTTTACTACCTCTTAATATTATCAAGTTTTGTAGTTACTGTCAATCTCATTGTATTCTTTGGCATTTCCCTGGTCATTAATGGCGCTGAACACCTGTGTTTAAGTTTTGTCACTCATATGTATTTCCTATTCTGTAAATGGTCTGTGCACATTTTCCCCCCATTTTCATTTGGGTTGATTAAGCTTTTTCTTAGTAATTTTAAGAGTTTAAAAATATATTCTGGGGGTGCCTGTGTGACTCAGTCGTTAAGCGTCCGCCTTCGGCTCAGGTCATGGTCCCAGGGCCCTAGGATCGAGCCCCACCATCAGGGTCTCTGTTCAGCCGGAAGCCTGCTTCTCTCTCTCCCACTCCCCCTGCTTGTATTCCCTTTCTCGTTGTGTCTCTCTGTCAAATAAATAAATAAAATCTTTAAAAAAAATTCTGGTTTTTAATCCTTTTCAGTTATAAACAATGAAAACATACCCCCAATCTGTACTTGTCTTGTAAATTTCTCAGGGTTTTTTTTTTTTGTATCATTTGTCCCACTGATATTTTCTTCAAATATAAGCTGTATCAGCCTTTTTCATAAAAGACATTTTCAATGTATGCCTTGTTTTTGAAAACCTATCCTATTCCAAGTTTCTAAACAAATTTTGCCACGGTTCTTTTGAACAGACTTGTAACTTATTTTTTGTAAATTTAGAACTTTAATCTATTTGGGATTTTGTTGTTTGATTTTTTTTCACTGCATGCAAAATAGACACCATTTCCATGTATATACAGCTCTGTGTCTTTGATTTCCATTATTTTTCACTGACGGATTTTTTATGCATCAGTGCTACTCTATTGTCATGACGTTCTAATATGGTATGATATTTGGAAAGACGGGGCTCTCGATATTCCTATTTTTCAAGATTATCTTGGTTATATTTGTACATATTCTCTCCCATATGAATTCAGAATGAGATTTTCAAGTTACAGGACAGATGATAATAGAATTTTGATTGAGATAAGATTAAATTTATGATGACAGGGAAGGATAATTGACATTTTTCAAAGTTGAGTCTCCCACTAACCTGAATATCGCCTTTTCGCTGGGAGGGGGTCATCTTTTACAACTTCTAGACTTATTTTTGTTATGCCTATGAGGTCACGTTATTCAACTTGTCTTCTTGAGCCAATTTTGGAAATTTTTATTTTCCTGTTCTGTCATCCACTCCATCTAGACTTTTGAATTAATTGGCATAACATCGTACCTCTGTATCTACAGTGATACCCTTAACACTGTTGCCCTGTATAGACACTACTCCTTTTGAATGAGACGTATCAAAAATGGGTCATTTTATTGGTCTTTTCTTTTATTTCATGGGTTGATACTTAAGACCTATTCTTTTGTTTTTGTTCTCCTTCTTCTATTTCTCTAATTCCTACATCTTTCGTCTCTCGTTGTAATATTTAGAATTTTTCTTGATATTTCTCTAGCTTATTTCATTGTTATTTAGTTCATTCACATTCAGATTTTCCCTATTTCTAATATATGTTCCCAAAGTTGTAAGTTTTCCTTGCGTACTTCTCTAGGAGCATACTATTGGTTGGGATGGAGAACATGCATTGCCATCTATTTCTTATTTCTTTTTTTCTGCAACTCTGTTTTTTGTATAATTTAAAATTTGCAACAAAGCTACAACTACAACTATTATGAACAACTGTGTTGTACTTCTTATCCAGATTTGCATTTGTTAACATTTTGCCCCATTTCCTTTATTGTTCCCTATATGCTTCCACATGTAAACATATGTATATGTCTTTGTATATATATATATATATTTTTCTGAACAATTGGACAGTAAATTGCAGACATCCTGTCTCTGCATTCCTAAGTAGTTCTCACATAAACACAATTGAATTTTCAAACNCATATATTTTTTTGAACAATTGGACAGTAAATCGCAGACATCCTGTCTCTGCATTCCTAAGTAGTTCTCACATAAACACAATTGAATTTTCAAACCTTGAAATATAACATCGATTCAATGATATTATCTAATCTGAGAACCATATTAAATTACACTAATTGTTCAAATATTCTTTTTTTTCTGGTCCAAGATGTAAACCAAGATTAGTCATTTCACTCAGTTATGTTTTTTTAATCCCTTAATCTAGAGATTTTTCTCAGCCTTTCTTTGTCTTTCATGACCTTGGTATTTTTGAAGAATAAAGACCTGTAAGCAAATATCAAATTCTAGTTAGTAGGTTTGCTTCTCACAAAGATATCAATTAGCAATCTGAAATTACTTCTTCTGCTTGAGGAAATGAATAAATATATCATGGATAAATGGAGCCAGGTTCCTCACTGACAGAAAAATAGTTATAAATATGAGAAAGCAGAAGACTATGAATCTTGTCCTCTGGAAGGGCCTAGAAGTGATGGTGCTCATCAAGTAGTGGGCATGCCTGGTGCATGGGTTCTGAATAGCATTCCTCACTAAAGGAACCAGGGGCCCCAGGGAGATGGCTGGTTCCAGAGCCAGAGCAGGATAAGCAAAAAATTAGTGTGGAATATCTTGTGCCAGAAAGTAAAGAAGTGTTCAAAAAATAGCAGACACATGTCAGAAATACACAAGAGCTACCTTGAAGAAGTTCCTACTGGCTAAATTTAGAACAATTTTGGGGTCAAAATAAATGATTCTAATGGATTATGTCCTATTGAATAAAATAAGAATTCATGGGTCCATATAGATGCAAATAGCTAGATAGATATATAGAGGAAGGAAGGAAGGAAGGAAGGAAGGAAGGAAGGAAGGAAGGAAGGAAGGAAAGAAGGAAGAAAGGAAAGAAGGAAGGAAGGAAAGAAGGAAGGAAGGAAGGAAACACAGTAGAATGCCATTTATTGTTAAATTGTTTACACTTTGAATTTTATTTTTTCTTTAATTCAAGAGTTCTTAGAAGTTATAATTTTCAATTTCCACAATTGAATAAGTCTGGATGGTGAGATGTGGGTATAATGATGATGGTGAGAGTTGCTTGCTTATTATAATTAATTTACGATTCTATTAAATTGTAGTCAATGAATGTGACCTAAAGAATTTTTCCTATTTTGAATATGTTGAGATATCCTTTGCAGCAAAATGCATAATCAATTTTCATGAACATTTCCTCCACATTACATATGATTCTCTTATTTAAGGATGTATTCTCTCATTTCAGGTATAAAACGATAAGCAACTGTACGTAGAATTCTCTCTATACATAACTATGCACAAATCCAAAAAGAGGAATGACTTCCCCCACAATGTAAGAAGTCCACAGCAGGCAATCCACAGCTTATGCAGTAATTTCACAATTTCATTAAAGTCCCAGGCTCTATTTATCATTGTTATTTCATTTTCTTCCTTATGGCTACCCTTGTTCACAAGGGGTTTTTTGTTTGTTTTGTTTTGTTTTGTCTTGTTTTGTTACCTCATATCAATCTCTGTACAAGAAGAGTTTGGAAAGGATGCACTTCAGCACTTCCATCAGANTGTTTGTTTGTTTTTTGTTTGTTTTGTTTTGTTTTGTCTTGTTTTGTTGCCTCATATCAATCTCTGTACAAGAAGAGTTTGGAAAGGATGCACTTCAGCACTTCCATCAGAAAGGCTGAATACACTAAGAAATTCCCAGTAGCCACACGACACATATCTCATTGGCCAAAACAATGGTAGGTAGCCACCCTATGGATTGGTGTGGAGCTTGGGAGAGAGATCTTGGGTTGAGAGACTTTTTGGGCAGCTGCCAATGTATAGATGTTACTTGCAGCTTTGTGGTGGATGAGATGAAATCTCCCAAGGACAACGTGCGGAGAATAAATGACTTAGGTATAGGGTCAACACCATTTAAGAAGATGAACAGAGGAAAAGGAGCCTGTAAAGGAAATGGAGAAGAGCCAAAACAAGGAGGCTTGAGAAGGACCAGGAAACTTAGGAGTCATAGAAGCCGAGGGAAGCTACCATTTCAAGAAAAGATAGGAATTTTTTAAAATGTCAAGAATTGCAGAAAGATAAAGATGAAATCAGATGTTTTGGTCATGGTGTCCACATGTGTGTGATATTTTCACTGTCCCATATTTTTTTTTTCACACCATGACAAGGCAGGGACAGGAGTGCACACCATCGACCCCTGGCTAACATCCTCATTGAATTTAGCTGTCCTTAGCCTTCATTCTCTTCTCTTTCACAATTTCCTCAGGAAACAGAAGGAAAATTTCATAATAGAATTTTTGAAGAGAAAGCCCAAGTTTATTTTCCAAAATGAACATTCCGTGAGCCGTTTTTACAGAATGACCACCTCCATGGGATGCATCTAAACAGCAGCCCCTCAGGGCCACACAGAGATGCAGAGGGCACCATTTCTTTGCTGTATTCTGTTCTATTCCTATTACATGCAGTTCAACAAAAACAACAGCAAAAAAAAAAAAAAAAAAAAGGAGGGGGTGAAAAAAGCCCTTATCTGCACAGTTGTGATGAATAGACTTGATTGGGCTCTCACACAGCAGGCAGGTGATGGCCATTGCCTGTCTATTTCAGGACTAAACTTTACACTGGCCACAGGTGTTTTTCCTTTTTTGGCTCTGCGGCCCTGCCATCATTAAGTTTGCCTGAAGCAGCAGACAGCTTCTGGGAGACCAAAAGATGGGGGGAGGCAGGGTACAGAGACAATCTAGCTAACATTTTAAGCAGGAAATGCAACCATCTGAATGTAAAGAAGATAAACCCTGTCTCTACACAAACTGATCGCTCAGGGGAAATTGAGGTAAAATGTAACAGGATTCAGGGAAGGGGAATTGAGAGCATGTGCTGTTGAGGTCACCCTGGTTCCTGCCATTTTGTCACTAGCAGCCCTTTCTTGTTACCTAGAAATACTGAAAAAGAGAAAAATGAAGCTCTCAGATACCACTGGAAATTTATAATTTGGTGGAAATGTTTTTTTTCTTTATCAAATTGAGTAATTATTTTTCAGCAGGTATTCAACCCAACAATATTAAACACACATACATATAAGGTGAATATTGTGGGGTTTCTCGTTAGTACGGGTATACTCTATGCTGAATACAGTCAATATCCTAGAAATGGGACTTCTAGGGTACTGGAGAAGCCATCTTGCCTCCTCTTCCAGCTCTCACCCCCAGGAATTTCTCACCCCCAGGAATTTCTCACCTACCAACTGCTGTTCTAATTCCTTAACAGGATGCAAATAGTCCAAATTTGAGTTCAGGCTTGATGTACAAGGTAACAGGAAAGTGAGTACATTATCTCACATTTACATTAGAATGTAAGTGAATGACATTATAGCCTGAGGTCAGGCTTTGATAACAAGGCTATCTCTAGAAGTAGAAGGATAAGATAAAATGGTGGAAATGAGAATTGTGAAGGCAAATCTCACTAAAAAATTTTACATGAGCCTGGACTTTTTTACCCTGATGAGTTTGTAAACTTCACCCTCGAGTATATATCAGTAAATATATGCAAAATGCATATTGCATTTCTGCAAATGAAGAATTTTAAACCAGAAGAGGGAAAATTATGTGAAATAAAATGAACACCACTGCTTGTATAATTCCTAAATATAGCTTAAAAGTACAGATTCGCAGACTTTTAAAATATAGGGATCATGGTGAAACTTAACAGTTTTGTTTGCTTATTTTTGTTTCTGCTTTTTAAACAGAGTGGATGGATTCTTCTCCAGTTGTTGAAAGCTGAATTCTGGGGCCATAGAATCACAATTCTGAAAGATGATAGAATTCTTTATTGAAGATGACCTTAAAATTTCATGGAAGCCAAATCATTTATTATTATGACTGAAATGTGCTTTTATGAAAATCAGAAAACACTATCCCCTGTGATATTCCTGTACTTTTAGGGAAGAAAATGATAACATTAGAACAAATACTTTTCAAAAATCAACCCAGCAAATTGTCAGCATTGCCAAAGTTAGAGCCACGAGATTTGTCTTCCAGGTCCCCGTTTTAATCTGCTGGATGGTCTTCTTCTTTAGTTATCACATAAAACCATTCATGTAGCTCCAGAGAAAGGATAATTTTCTTTCACCCAGCGAGCCAGGGACATTCTGGCAGCCATTTTCTAAATTACTACTACCAAGACTTTGTTACTAAGTCATCTACCTGCACCCCATCCCCAGGAGCAAACTGATGTCAAATCACCTACTTAGTGCTCTTATGGAAGGAGTAGAATGTTTACTTGACCATGTAGATTTGCATGTGTTGTTCCCTTTATGGAGGTAATGCTCCCAGGGGGAACGTCATAAATGTAGATTGTTTAGTCTACGCAGATGCTGCTCAAGGATCTCCACGTTTGGAATCTGGGATGCGGTTTCTCACGCTGGAATCATTTAAGGGTGCTCTAGGGGAAACCTGGATGCTGATGGGCTAGAGAAGCAGTGGTGAACAAGATCGGGACTTGCATGTAAATCATTGCTTGGAGGAGCTAATGATGATAAACAATCATTGACTTTGAGTTTCATCCCAGAATATGTGTGCTGGGCTAATGGATAATGAAGAAGGATTAGACAGTCCAAGAATGCATTCCAATGGGCACACACACAAGCCTAGCCTGGTAGGTGACCATGTCCTGGTACTTGCAGTGTGTCACTATACCTTCAAGGATGGACAAGACAGGCATATTTTTTGGAGTTGTAAATGCCTCTATGTATTTTTGAATCACAGAAGTGTACAATCCAGTCCCTTTGGATGGGTTGAGAATAAAACTCAAATGAAAGAAGTCATGGTTTTAAATCAGCCCTTTTTTTAAAACATAGTAATAGGGATACAAAAGAAGTATTTCTATTTCTCGTGCCTCATTAGGAGTTTTGCAAGAGTATAATCTACATGATGGCAAGTTTCTATGGCACTGATAGAATGAAGCCTCAAAATTATAGGCAAATCTATCATGTTTATTAAATAAAACCTGGTTGAAGCTTATGCTGCTCAAGGAACAGTGCTCAACTCTAGCACACAGAGCAAGAGAGGTAACGGTCCTACCTTCCCCCAGGAAGTATAGAGTCTACAAGGGATGATAGAAAACACAAATGTAAACAGTAAGAGAACAGGATGAAAATCAGAAAGCTCTAACAGAGGAAGTTCAGGAACAAGCTGTGGGAGAAGAGAAGAAACAGAGAAGCTGCTTGAAGCCATTGGTAATCAAGGAATGCTTGCTTATAGAAGGGAGATGAGACTGTTGCTCTAAAGTACAGGTGGAATTTGAAATGTAGACATGGGAGAGGAAAGAATTCTAGAGAAACCAATGCAATCTAAAGCTTAGAGACCTGGACTAAAAAACAAACAAACAAACAAAACAAACAAAAACCACCCAAAAACAGCCAAGATCTGGAAACAGAGAAATCCAGTTTGATTGGATTTTTTATTAATCAGCTTGTAATCAGATTTGTTTAGGATGCCTAGCAAAATGTATCTTGTTGCAAGATTATTTTTCACCTGCTTGACCTTCAAAATTAATTAATGCCTAGGTAAGAGAGAGCAAGTGACCAAGGAGAAGACCATATAGAACAGCTGAGTTCATTTGAAGAAGGAGCATTAGTGTTTGCTGGAACAGAAGGTGATTAAGTAATGGCTCATGCATCCCAAAGAAACCTTGTTTGGAAACAAGTTTGTTGAGTGTGTGGAGGGCTCCACTGCCCAGCATCTGCTGGATAGAGTTCTTAGGGCCTCCAGATTTTATTATCAATATTAATTTCCAGAAAGACATATCTATATTTTATTGATTTTCCCTTTGATCATGGGTTATTTTCAGACTAATTTGTATCTTTCAAGAGTCAGCAACCAAAGCTACCACCTCCACAGAGCCTTCTTCCCTCAATACTTCCCTCCAAGTGTTTATTCTATCACTTACCAGACACTAATATAATCTTTTTTTCAGCCTGTCTGCTCCAAGCTCCTCCCCCACCCCAAAAGTGGTGCTCCCTCATCCCCAATATCACACAGTGAGTTCTTAAATAGCATTATTGATTGGCAGAGGAAAAGTGAGACATAAAGAATAAATGATTAAGGGAGTATGTTTTTAAATTGCTGTAGTGTTTGCATTTTATAATGACCCATACGTGAGTATGTTGGTTCTATTTGTATTCCTATAAAGACCTGTTGATTCGACTAACTCTTCTTAAGGAAATAGATCTCTACAGAGCCCGTGTCATCTGCCAGCACACCAAGCCCACCACCACGCTGGGCTTTCGGATCAGTGTACTGAGTGTGTGACCCAAGCCTAATGCTTCAGCCAGCCAGAACCAGAGAAAAATATCTACTCCAAGACTTGGAATTTGGGGGGCTGGGGCCAGGGGGATTTCATCTGAAGTATTTCTGAGATAATCACAGTCAATATTGACTTACTCTCTTTCTAGAATTCACTTCCTTACCTCACCCCCCTTCCCTTTGGGTTTTGCGACCATTATGACTCTTGGTGTCTTCTTGACTCTTCAGTAATGCTGACGGTCTACAATTTCCTCCTTCACTTTTTAAGGATCAATTTTTTTATAGTAGCCTATAAACTACCTCGTTAATCAGATAGTGTAAAATCCAATTAGAGACATTAGAATCCAGAAATACAAGTGTTAAGGAATGTATTTCTTGATTGACAAGGAAGCCAAATAGACCCATCTATTTAGAATCTTAGCAACAATTAGCTGCCTTAGTTTCATTTATTGTGACATAAAAAATCTGGTTTATTGAGAGCTCTATTGAAGAAGATTTCTATGATATGCACCATGAGAAAATATCTTCAAACTAAAATGATTGTTTTGCTGTAATAAATTGAACCATATGTACACTATGTTATTCAATCTTTTTTCTTCAAGGCATAAATTGATATTAAAGAACATTTAAGTCATAACACATGGTTATCCAGGCATGAACGAGGCAATAACCCATATAAGTTGTCAAGGTGAAGCCAAAGCATTTATTAGAGGTTTGTGTTGTTTTTGAAAAGTGCATGGTTGGATAAACATGGATTAGTGCTATTATGCTGCTACGATGACTCAAGTGTGTTTTTACAGTGTCAGTAATTTTTATGTTTAAAAATCACTGGTGCAGTATATTAGCTATAATTTATGTTTATCATCTTGTGTACTCTAATAGGTTTCAACAAACCATTTAACACTTCAGCTTGTGCATATACATTACTTAATAGGTATTTATCTTAAAAAAGAGATACTTAACGGGACTTTCAAAGCTTGCAACTGCATGCTAAGAGAGAATACTGCAGCATGTCACATTAACTTTCTTCTCCCTGTTTGCAGTTAACTTTGAACATTCTGGCCACTTGCTTCTTTGTTCAACGCGCCTCGGAATGGCACAAGAAGAATATAGTCTGTTAGTGTCCTTGTCAGCGGGAATGACATCAACTTCTCCCAGCACCGAGTGTCCGTCACACTTGCTAAGTAGGGTGGCTGCACGATATAGCCGACACAGCTGAAATATGACGAAGGTCCAGTGATCAGTCACCACTGATCATTGGGGTGCCCTTTCAGAAAGGGTTCGTTTATTTCTGACTGTAGCTGGGTCTACAAGACTTTTCATGGTTTATGTGACCTAGACTCTTGTTTTAGAAGAGTCTCTGAGAGAACCCTAGGGACTCAGGGTATGGGAGGGGGTGGTCGGAGGCGGAGAATCAGTTGGGACTTCCCAGTCACGGGTTTGTTGCTGCACACAAGAGGGGACTTCATTTATCATGACACTGTTGATTCTTCCAAATAGTGCTATGCTTATTGTTTTTGCTTCGATGATGACCTATTTCTCTTTTGGATATTCAGGTAGATGAATTACTGGTGTTTGGGCTTTTCAGAATGGAGATGGATTCACTTTTTAGATGCACCCAGGGTTGGTGATGTGGTGATATGGCTTTTGTCTTTTTATTTTTTTAAAGTTAACTACTTTTTGACTTACTGCCAGTCATGACAGAGATGGATTTGGAGGTGAAATACTCATGAAACTCTAGTTACCACTTAAATAAATGATGCCACTTTATTCATTTGTGACATGGCTGGATATGAGTTTGTTTGGAATCCTGGAATTATGAATATACTGATCCACTAGGCAATAAATTTTTAGAAAGAGACCATAAATTCTCTAGAGTCAACCAAGCACATCAGTTGGCTGAGTTAGCAAACAGGGAGGATTTATTACTCACTGGAGACAAATCGACCAAGATGGCCTGTTTAGTATTTCAAACTACCTTTTTCCCTTGTAAAACTAGTGATGACACTTTGACATCTTAACAGAGACCTGTTATACCTTGATGATCTTTTCGGTATTGGCAACCTCTGCTAACTGAACTCAAAAGTGTTTTCTAAATATTTAAAACTTTGTGATTCTCATGATAATATCAACTTTATATGCAAAACACAATGGGTAGTTTATATGGAAATGCATGTGGAGTATGTTCTCAATGAAGAGAGGAAAATCTTGTCAGCATCCTGAATGAATAGTTACATAGTTTCAAAGGATCAAGAGGATAATGGTCTAGCCCAAAACTTCCAACAGAACTTTCTAGAATAATGTAGAACTTTCTGGAAAGATACATCTTTTGGGTCTGAGCTGTCCAATATGGTAGCCACTAGTCATATATGGGACTTGAGCATTTGAAATGCTAGTATGAGACAATAACTGAGTTTTTAATGTATTTAATTTTAATTTTATTATAAATAATCACATGTAGCAGTAATTATCATGTTGGACAGTATAAGAAATCAAGTCCCTTTAAGAAATAGCTTGAAGAATGATTTACCTGTGGGAATAGTACTAGGTTAGAGAAGCAAAGTGATGGTGGCAGATGGGTGCCCCCCTGACCCTTTTAAAATACAGTTTAGGATAAATCAGGAAACATAAGAAAGGACAGGGGAGCCATATAGATTTTGAAATCTGAACAACAATTTAACTTACTCCACGAGTGAAACTATCCACACATGAAGCAGCTGCACAAGTCAGTAAAGGTAGGATGAATATTATGAAACATAAAACAGATGAAATATCTTTTAAAACCATGTATTTAGAGAACAGAGAGCATAGTAATAAAATATTTAAAATACTTAGGCATCATTCTTAATAATATTATTATTTCATTTTTAAGTAGAAAGTGAATATATATATATATATATATATATATATATATATATATATATATAGGCTCAGCTTGAGGGCACATAGTCTCTCTGAGGGAGGAAGTCAGCTCTCAGCTCTGGCATATTCATGTCTTAGAGAAGACAACCCTGCTGTTACTACAAGGTTTTTACGACAACTACAGTAAAAGGTGGTCAATGGGCACATGGGCAAGTCTACAATAGGTGATAAACATAAATGTAAGTAAATGCTGACCAATTTCAGATCACTGCTCTAAGACACAAGATAGTTTCAAGGCTATATGTTTTTAAAGTTCTGTGCAATTTATTATGATTTACTGTAATTACTATCAATGTTATTACTGCATTAAACTTAAGAAATTCTCCTTTGTTACAGTCTTCTTAAAAAATCTCTATAGAAATTGACAATATTTTTAAAAATTTAACCATGAAAAATTGAAGCATATGCAAAAATAGAATTTCACCATGACTCCCAGGTACCTATTTATTACCCAGCTTCAACAATTACCAACATTTCACCATTCTTGTTTAATCCATCTGCTCACCCTTCAAATCCTAGACAATGTGTTCCTTCACCCATAAAAATTCAATATTTCTCCAAGAGATAAGAATATTTGCAGTAATTCCTTATTTTCACCTAGTACCCAGTGTTTAACTTTCTCTGATTGTATAATAAAATGTCTCTCTTTTTTTCAGTTTGTCCAAATCAGGATCCAGGCAAGGTTTAGACATCTTAAGTTGATTTTAAAACTCTACTCAAAAAACAAAGTTACTTACTTAAAAGAAGCTACCATGCCCACAACAATAAACACATAAAAAACGGACTATGGTTAACGCTCTTGCTAATTGCTTTCCCTCTGGAGTCAGTCAGCCTGAGTTCAAATCTAGCCTCTGCTAATTATTGCTGTGAGACCTTGGGTTTAGTCTCTTGCTTAAATTCCTTCATCTGTAAAATGGGAATTAGAAAGTGTTTATCTCATATGCTCCTTATTAGAATTAAATTAAATGAGCTAATCTTTGAGCATTTAGAATAGTACAAGGCAAGCCTTATGGGAGAGTTAAATAAATGAAAATAAGTAAATAAATTCAGCTTTTAGCCATGACATACTAAAATGAATAAATTGCCTTGGGATGGTAGGAGTGATTCATTCTCAGCCCAGAAATTTTCTACAATGTCTGATTCAAAATTTTGTCTATAACATGTTTTTCGCAGAAGCACGCAGACCGCACATAGACACACATCTTTGTAACAAGGATAAAGGCAGAATCCGCAAACCATATCCTAGAAGGTTGTAAACAGCATGGAGCAGGGTCCCTCGAGGTCTGACTTTCCTCTGGGTGTGGCCTCTAGGAGGTGATGGCAGAAGACAGAGGTGTAGGTATATATTTCTCCGGGTCATTCCCTGCCCGGCCACATACTGCAGGGCTGATTCCTCCATTGAAGACCACAGCACGTATCAGGCAGCCTTCCAGGAAAGAAAGTTCTGGAAATAGCTCCCTGTACTGTCGCCCTTAGGTCTGGGGTGGTAAAGTCTTTCCATAATTACTGTTTAGCCTTAAGGATGCTTCCTATTCCCTGGTTGGAGTTCCACAATGGCCTTTTCATTAAACTTACCTCAATCATTCATGTAAACATGCTATTTATTTCCTTCTGAGACACTGATATAGTCTAAGAGCAATCATATGAAATATATCCTGATGTCCTGATTGATAATAGCTATATTTGGGGAGGCTTTTCCCTACACCAGACATTCCAATAAGGGCTTTACATTCAACATTCACTTAATCCTTACAATAACCCTGGATGGTAGGTACTATCATTTTACAGATTAGTAAACTAAGGCTTTATAGAGTTTTGTGGGCCCACATTGTGGGACCTTAAGAGCCAGGTCAACACAGCCTGGAGGCTAAGGGCATGGTCTCCAAGATCTGATTGCCTGGATCTAAATTCTGTTCCCACCACATGTGCTCTCTTGGTCCCAGGCACATTTCTGTTGCTCAGTGTCCTCAACTATAAAAAGGAAACAAACAGTACCTACTTCAGAAGATGGTTGTGTAGATGGACTGTGTTAATGGAATACTATGCAGCCATCAAAAGAAACGAAATCTTGCCATTTGCAACAACGTGGATGGAACTAGAGGGTATTATGCTAAGCAAAATAAATCAATCAGAGAAAGACAATTATCATATGATCTCTCTGATATGAGGAATTTGAGGGGCAGGGCAGGGGGTCATGGGGGGTAAGGAGGGAAAAAAATGAAACAAGGTGGGATCAAGAAGGAGACAAATCATAAGAGACTCTTTTTTTAAAAGATTTTATTTATTTATTTGACAGAGAGAGAGAGAGATCACAAGTAGGCAGAGAGGCAGGCAGAGGGAGAGGAGGAAGCAGGCTCCCTGCCGAGCAGAGAGCCCGATGTGGGGCTTGATCCCAGGACCCTGAGATCATGACCTGAGCCGAAGGCAGAGGCTTTAACCCACTGAGCCACCCAGGCGCCCCATAAGAGACTCTTAATCTCACAAAACAAACTGAGGGTTACTGGGGGGTGGGAGGGTAGGGATAAGGTGGATGGGTTATGGACATTGGGGAGGGTTTGTGCTTTGGTGAATGCTGTGAAAGATGTAAACCTGATGATTCACAGACCTGTGTCTCTGGGGCAAAAAAAAAACAAAAGATGGACTGTGTTAATTTATGTAACACACTCAGAGAACTTCGCTTATAAGAGAGGCCAGTGTGTATCTGCTATTTATTATTTATGAATCCAAAGCCCATTTATTACATTATACTCTCTGCTATCAGAGATCATATATATTTTGTTAGGAGTGGAAGATCTCTGTCCCCATTTTCTACAAATCTTGTGTGATGAAGTTCTTTATTTTGTGCAGCAGATAGACTATCATTTCAACATGAAGCTCTTAGGTTTAAAAAGTAATGTAGGATACATAGTTCTTTTTTCATCGTCAGAAAGGCAAGTGTCAACAGAATCACACAAAAAGTTATGGAATCTCCCCTGTTTATGTACTGAATGAGTTATAAGAACACAGATAACATCTTAAAGACCAGAAGGCTTATGATTCTTTTATTTATATGTGGAGAAACTTGGGAAATTTGGCTACAGTCTCATTATTGTTGCTCTACCATACGCAGAAAGGGGTTCTTTGTGGACATTAGTGTACTTAATATGCAGATAAACTTCTGCCTTCGACGACAAGGAAAGTGAAGCTCAACTTCTAAGACCCTTTCCTATCATCCCAGAATTGATCTGTACAAACTTGAGGCATAACCAGAGACTCTGTATTCTTTAAAGGCAAAGGTGTCCAGTAAGCCAAAGAAAATGTACGAAGAGTTGGGTAGAGCAATTCCAGACATGAAGAAGTATGCCGGGCAGTTGCCCAACTTGGAGAAATGTTCAGACCACCATCTTAGGCTTTCCTCGCCTCTAATGTCATACCAAAACAATAGTGTGCATAACCAAAAAAAATTACAAATACACAAACCTAAAATGATAACTATTTTAAAAAATTAGAAAGGACCCTAAACTTCCTAGGTGCTGGCTTAAAACCATTTTCAGGAGGCATATTCCCACAAGGCTCTTTATCGTGTTGTGCGTATAAAGCTCCTCAGAACCACCGCTGAACACAGGGTTAAATAAAGACAATTGCTGCTCTTGTTTTACTACTTTATTTTGGCTTCATACATCTTTTAAAATCTAAGTATCCTTAGCAAATAGATCGCACTCCGTAATTATCAATCATTTTTACCTTTATTCTCACTTTATTAATTTATACATTCATTCAGGCAATTATCATTCACTTGACACTCACTTGCCCTTGCTAAGCATGGGGAATGTAGAGGCAGATAAGACATGGTAGCTGTCCTCGGAATGTTCACAGCCTAGAAGGGGAGACAGACGGCCAAACCAGAAGCATACTAATGACTTGGAGGTGCCGTGAGTGAAACTTCATGGTTAGAACAGGTAGAGGCATAGATGAATAAATATAAGATTTCCCCTCCTGGCAAAGGCAAGACCTACAGAGTGGTCAAGTCCCAGAACAGACATCAGATAGGGAAGGCTGAGTAGGGGACCAGGTTTAGATAGGGTGAGTTGAGGTACTTGTAAGACATGTAGATGGCAATGTCACGTAGGCTATTGGAAATAAGGACTCGGAGTTCAGAAGAAAATACCCACCTAGAGACTAGGGAGTTAACAGCACCCAAGCAGAAGTTAAAGCCTAAGGTGTGAAGGAGTTCCTCAGGGAGGGCATGAAAGACAACGTCTTCAACAGAAACTTGGGGAGATTTACCCCCATGAGAGGCAAGACCCTGGAAAAGGATTCTAGATTCCCCGAATACCTTTCAAATTCTTTCCTGACAGCAAGTTTTGAAAAGGTATCATGGATATAAGGAAGCAGGAGAAAGTGCCATTGGGGGAGGAAGATAAGGGTCTGAATTTTTCATGCTTTCATGCTCTCGAAATAAGCAGAAAAACAGGGAGTCCAACCTAGAATTCGCAGCCCATTCACATCCCCATGAAAGCCGCAGGCCAAGAACTCAGAAGAACTTCTGGATACAGCATATTCTTAGCTGTTAGGGGCAGAATAAGAGGTTTTGTGAACTTAAAGATGGGTTTGAGACTCCCTGTCAGAGAGTGATTTGTAAATATATAGATTAAGTTTCCCCATAAAGTTAGGTTGGAAACCAAGGATGAAAGTACTTGCTGAGAACGCTGATCCAAAACTGTCTTGGAAAGGAGAGGAGTGTTATTTACCCACATAAATATGCCTCCAGGTTTGACTCTTCTTATTATTACGGGCAGTTGGTAAAGAGGGTGTGTAACAGGTAATAAAGTATGCGGAGGACAATGCCTTTGATGAGCTGTCTCCCAGTTAGCATCTCCTGATCTCACCTCCTGTTCCAGCCACTGGAACTCCCTGGCACCAAAGCCCTGCACACAGGTGTCGGGGCTGGGATATGGGTCTCACAAGGAGGTCTGCTGTGAGTTCCCAGAGCCTTTCCATGCTGACTTACTATCTCTGTGACCTTGGACAACTTCTATAATGTCTCTGAGCTTTAATTTTCTCATCTGTAAAACGAAGATGAAGTCCTTACCTCTTGAGGAGTCAACATGATAATCTGAGCACCATCAGAATGGAGAATTTGCCTTGTTCTGGACTGATTCGCAACTCCTAGAATAATAGGCATTCCATAAATATTTGTTGAATGAATAAATGTATGTATGTACATAAAGTATGTAAGAATGTCTAGAATGTAATAGGTGCTTAATCATTATTCCCTTCTTTTCCCCTTGCAGAAATTTGCATGGGCACTGCCTCTTCCCCTTCCCCCCAAACTCGAGATGGAGTGTCCTTCCATCTTGTCATCTGTCTCCACATTTTACCGAAGTCCATTAATGAAGGAAACACCACTGAACTACTTCCTTGGATGTAGAAGACTATGCCTGAAAATGACAGAGAAAGTATCATTGGTTGAAATATTGTTACAAACCAATATTTCAGTATTCCAAGTGGTTTCCCAGAACTGTTAATAGGAGGTACATGGGAGTAAAAATGTGTCAAGTCCAAAAATGTTGGGGAACACTGCCTTGAACAGGTTTCTTTATGCTGGGACTACTAAAAACCTTTTTTATTCCTATCTACATATGCGCCTTCTCCAGGAGGAGAACAGAATACACAGCATGCCAGTCATATTTGATCAGCGGACCCTTTGGCCATACACTATCTAAAGGACCTTGTATTGGGAAATGTGGATCTAATAATTAGCTAGAAGGATAGACACAAAACAAAAGGATTTATTTTTATAGGACAGTAAAATGCTGTTTTAGGTCAGGGAAGGCTTATTTAGGAATAAGATGTGGAGTTCTCGCAACCCAAGACAGCCATCGAGGAAATTTCATTTCAATGAAGCACTTAAATGAGTGAAAACAAATGAACATAAAATAAGTATATAATAACACCTTGGGAAAATTAAACATCTCTCCATTTAACATCTGTCACATAGATAATCGTAGCAACTAGATTGATTATGGAAGAGGAAACTGGAAGTTTAAAGGGGAAGCAGCTGAGTTTGCTTATATCACCTGCAAAGGGACTACTTTCTCTGGCAGATTGATATTGCACAAAGGTTTGACGTTTCATTAAAGAAGCACGGTTGGGTGGTGTAACGGTATGCTATACAATATGTGTGTGTAATCAGACAATACATTGCGTTAGACTATCAGAAAGTATAATGGTATTATACGTGCATTCTGGGTTGTACTATGCCTTAAATGACATCTTTTCACAGGCAAATTATATGCCATTGTGGCACATCTATAATAATGAAAATATGATCAGCACATTAATTGTAGAATGGCAGGTACATTTCTCCAAATCACAACTTGGAGTCATTCTTCCCCATTGTGTAATAACACCTCAGTGTCTGTTGTAATTTTAAAGGTCTAGTTATATATAATAGAAGATTTTTAAAAAAATAAGCAAAGCCAAATAGCACAACAAGTATCTTAGGTTAATTCTTTTTAACTCAAATTCTATGTCAAAGGGTGTCCACACCTGCAGATTATATTCTCTTCTTTATATGTAAACTTCCTGCTGAAAGCAGGTCAGAGTTAACAGCTGGATCAACTTGGAAAGTTTTTTTTTTAACAATGAGTTTTATGTTCTTTTAAATAATTGCTTCATTATATTCTGTACATCTGTGCAGGGGTCTGATGATGACATTGGTAAATTTCCAAATAGCTGTGAAACTGGGGGATACCAGTGAAGCAATAATAGAACCCACCTGTGGGTGAGAAAAGAGGCTTTCTACGTTATTTCCCCACCCCACCCCCAAATGTCTTAAACAAAAGAACCGATTCTGCTCTGGGAGGACGCGGTTCCCCTTCAGGTCTGAGGCTATCATACGCTGTGCTTTTAAAGAAGATAGGCCGTAGGTGGTTCAGAAGAGACCAACAAAAATGGTAAAGGGTCTGGAAAACAAGACCTGCGAGAGAGGGCTAAGAGCATGGGAATATTCATCCTAGTCGAAGGAGGCTGAGGGGAGACATAACTGTCTACCTAAAAGTTGAATGATGTTACAAGCAGAAGAGCCATTAATTATTAGTAGTGATAGAACAGGGTAATTAGAAGAAAAGAGCTACACCCATTTTACTTAATACTAGGAACAATTTTTTTTAATTATTTTTGTGAATTTTATTTATTTATTTGACAGAAAGAGAGAGAGAGCACAAGCAGGGGAGCAGCAGAGGGAGGGGGAGAAGCAGGCTCCCTGCAGAGCAGGGAGCCTGATGTGGGGCTCGATCCCAGGACCCTGGGAGCATGACCTGACCGGAAGGCAGCCGCTTAACTTACTGAGACACCCAGGTGCCCCAGGAACAATTTTTATAACACAAATACATTCATATGATGGGGTTAAATTCCAGGAAAGTGTAAGGCTTTAGGAGCTATGGAATCAAGAGTGAGTTTGCAGCAAATCCTTCTGAATAATATGAAGTGCATTGAAATCCAGCAGTCGCCTGGAAAATGGGTTGAACTTAGCTCTTCTGGGGCCACCTGGGTGCCTCAGTCGTTAAGCGTCTGCCTTCGGCTCAGGTCATGATCCCAGGGTCCTGGGATCGAGCCCCACATTGGGCTCCCTGCTTGGCAGGAAGCCTGCTTCTCTCTCTCCCACTCACCCTGCTCGTGTGCTCTCTCTCGCTATGTCTCTCTCTGTTAAATAAATAAATAAAATCTTTAAAAAAAAGAAAGAAAGAAAGAACTTAGCTCTTCTGTTGTAAATGATCAAGTGAATTCTTCATTGCCGTAATAATTTGTTCAGCCAGGAAGGAAATACGCATGAGGGCATTCATAAATCTCTAAGTCATTCCTAAGGGACAGGCATCAAAAGTCAGAATAAAAATATTCTTAAATATTTAAACTACAAATGGCTGATATTTCCAGTAGAGAAGCATAATCAACAAATACAAGAGCTTTGCATAGCCCTGATTTTCCTTTAGCAAACTACCCCAGTACGTGGCTTAGGTGGAGTTGATCCCACTACCAAACTCCAGGCATGGGTGTGGAACTTAGTTCTGGCCAATGAATGTGCATTCCACCCCTGGTCATGGTGAGTGGTTCTGGAATGGGAATTGAAAGCCAGTCTTCAGGCTTAAATTACAACTATTGAAAGGATGACCTCCTCTTCGCTTTGATACTTCTCGGCTGATACAAAGTAACCTGGAGTTGCTGGAGGTCAACTTGCCACTATATAGAAAAATTTGCCTTGGAATGAAGGGGAAAAGTAAAGCAAAAGACAAAGAAAGAAATAACACAGTCTTAGGATGGTTTGTGAACCCCTTGATACAGCCATGCCTGCAGCTGACTATCCCTGGACTTTTATGTGAGCCAGTGAATTCCTTTTAGTTGCTCTTTACACTACTTTTTTTTTTTTTAACGTGAAGATCTCTGCCCCATAGAACTTACTTCTTAGAGTGGAAAGACAGACAATAAGCAGCAAGCATAATTAAATAGCAAATCAGGTAGACTGGGAGGTGGTAAATACTATTTAAAAAAAGATAATTCAGGGCACGAAGGCAGGGAAGAACAATTTTAAAAATGAGTGGGCAAACTAGGACCCACTGAGAACGTGATATCTGAGCAAAGACATGGAGGATATGAGAGATGTCTGGAAAAAGAGTGTTACATAAAGTCTAGACCTTAAGACAGGAGATTACTAAAAGGATCTAAGCAACAAGAGCACCCCGGCCCTACCTTTCTTTCTGAGACAGAAGCTTACTAATTTCTTTTCAAACATATTTCAGTTGACCTTGGACACTCACTCATTAGTCAGGGGGTACAACTTAATGCTCAAAAGAGAGTTCTAGATTTTAAAAGCTGAATTTTAGAGTACACTATTTGTCCAAATATATGCATTTCATTCTTCCTGTGCATGTGCATAAAAACTTAAATTTTTCTCAGCTCCACTAATGGATAAAGTTTCCAAAAATGAGCCATTTGCCCTTTGCTTTACTTTTAAAGAATAAAGCAAAATTTAAGTCTGTGTTCAATGACTCCACAATCAGAGTTTAGAATATTTTCTAAACAACCACTTAGAACAAACTATACTAAGTAAGGAACTATCAGCCTTAACAGAAGCAATCCTGGCAAACAATTATTTTCATTGCAGCACTGACAATTATGTAAATGTGTCTGGAACAGCATTGGGCACCTAATTATGACACCTAATTATGCCAATTTATTTATACACCTCCTTGAACAACATTTTATTTATAACTCCCCCATTCATTCAAAGATAAAGTAAGAAGACATTATCCATAGATGATTGCCTAATCTTTGCAATAGGAACACAGCTAATCTATATGAACCTGAACAGTCTGAGGTATGCCCTGCTCGTATGACAGTTTCCTTTTTGACCAATCACTTTTGGATTTCAGAAGATGAACAGGAGTGACTGTGGCTCTGGCTGAAGAAAGGATAGCTAATCCTTGCAGATATCACTAGCAGAGAGAGCTATCCCATCTCATCTTACTTAGGCAAAAGACCCAACATAGTTAATTCCTTCTACTAAGGATGAGCAAATTATTCTCTTCTAAACCACAAATATAGCAAGAAATAAATATTACCACCATATCATAGTGTCATTTTCAACCATTTAGATGGCTCATTTCTTTTTTTTCTCTTTTCTTCTTCATCTCTTTCTCTTCCCTTCTCTTCTCTTCTCTTCTCTTCAATTCTCTATTCTTTTCTTTCTAGAACCTGATGACATTTCCTGAAACTAAAATGCATTTCTTGACTTTGGTAGAAGAAAGTTGACATAAACTATCTCAGATCAGTTCCCTAGATGCTGACCTTGAGATAAGGATTATGGTGTTAAGTGTTTCATTGTGGGAGTGCTCTTAAATTAGGAGAGTGTTCCAAGGAAGCAGGGGAAGGAACCAAGCAATGAGGTGACACACTTGGAGGTCATCTACAGCCTGATCAAATGTGGAGCTCTGGAGCATGGGCTACACTACAGAGTTGGGCCCACCTTGAGGCAAGGAAGCTGGTGTTTGGTATGCCAGGAGGATCTGGTCATCCATCTAGCTCTGAGGGGAGTGGGGAGTCGGAGGGTGGGGAGGGGGTCTGGGATTGGCTTCCCTGGCCAGAAGGTCCCCATTTGACCCAGAGAAATGCCTCCCAGCCTACAGTCAAGAGGCACACAAAGAGATCCAGATGAGATACAAACGGCAGCCTTTACAGGACCCCAGCCAATGGGTGGCCAGCACATCACTCGGATTGTTTTAAGGAGTTTAAAGATTGCCCTTTACATCACTAGAATGGATCTCAGTTTCAAAAGTGGGAAAATAAACCTCTAATAAATTTTTTTCTTATTCTTGACATGCCGGGGGGATGCTGAGAAAGGCCAAAAACACAGACAATTCTAGACCTGTTTGTTTATCTAGATTAGAAGACATGTCATTTCTCAGTTCTAAGCCTCCCCAGTTCTAAATGACTTTTGAAGGACTTTTTGCTCTTTGGAATGTCTGTTTTACTTTACTATTCTAAAGTATCTACTTTTTGCCTGCATATAGCATAGTAGAGAAGCCCGGAGTGGCAGAAAGGGACCTACCCTGGTCTGAGGTTGCATCTAAACACTTGAGACTCAGTGGGCTCAGCAGACCAGTAGCATTACCTGGGAGCTTGTTAGAAACACAGGCCCTTAGTAAGCCTGTTGAACCTTTTAACAAAGATCTACAGGAGACTCACACGCACATTAAAGTTTGAAAAGCCCCAAGATAGAAGATCTTATTGTAATAAACTGATAATAACTGGACAAGCCCTTACAATTTGGGGAACTTTGTCTAGACAGGCAGTGGGGAAGGGACTGGTAGTTAAGAATAGAATTAGGGCACCTGGGTGGCTCAGTGGGTTAAAGCCTCTGCCTTCGGCTCAGGTCATGATCTCAGGGTCCTGGGATCGAGGCCCAGCAGGGAGCCTGCTTCCTCCTCTCTCTCTGCCTACTTGTAATCTCTCTCTGTCAAATAAATAAATAAAATCTTAAAAAAAAAGAATAGAATTAATTAAAATCTCCCCAGACAGCTGAAATTGAAACATTTTCTGACCAGTTAAGTCTGCCTTGAGTGGGCCAGTCTTAAATCGCCCATTGGTCATCTTAGCATTCATCTGTGAAAAAATCTGCGTAAAAGGTTTGCCTTTATAACCTATCGTATGCCTCTCCTGGTTCCTGTTTTGGCAAGTCAGCTGAGGTTTCTGACGGAGATATTCAACAGCATCTAGTACAACTTAGAAAACTTTCACGGGTTGCAGAGAGCAGGAAACCAAATTGAGTTTTGAGTGCCAACGAGGGAAGGAGTGAATCATTCTCATTCGATGGTTGCCAAATCATCAATCATTTTAAATTAATTCTCATTCCCCCTGACATTCGGGAAGTACCAAAACACACTTGAGAAAACCTCCTGGAGAAAACCAAGGGTGTAAGAGCCATTACTTGTAAGGGGCTACCACCTCAAGAAATTAATATTCCACACCCCTTGATCAAGCGAAGATTGCCAATCAAGCTGGAGTTCTTTACAGTATATAATATTTGGCAGGATTCGTTGGAACTCCGTAGGCCTGAGGGCACCCACATATTCCACACAGTTCTTTTCAAAATATTATCGACTTCGTAAAAGATGCAAACATGTGTGAGAGCTATAAATTCTCCTGTTTTAAATATCATGCTGTCCCTTTGGGAGAATCTTATGGGCACAGATAATTACTTCTATATGGGGAATAATAAATCACATTTTTTGATTCATATCTATACTCTTCTGGCAAGTTTCTGGCATAAATCACATATAAATGAATGAAATGTTTTCTGAGTTTACTAGCATAGATATACCATACCTCAAACTCAGAAAATATAAGTAAGATAAGGTAAGGTAGGATATTTCTGCCCCACCCACTCCATTTTCATCTGCAGTATGATATAGAAAACAATAGATTGGACCAATCTTCCACCTCACTTGAGAAAGATGCCCCAAGCATGAATTCCACTGTTCAATGGCCTAGGACAAGATCTATTAGAAGTAGAAGTGGATTATTAGAATTTTTAAAAATTTCTAAAGTCCTCGTAAGCTTGGAGAAAGGTCACACAGCAAACTTCCTTGTCCAATGTCATGTAACATATGTCTTCTATTCAACTGACAATCATTTACCGTGCCCCTACTACATGGCTGGCACTTTGCTAGCTTTCCAAGGCATCCAAAAAGGATTAAGACCTTGCGGCTGCTCTTAATGATATTAAAGTTTAATGGAGGAAACGAACAATCAAACCGATATATGATTTTAAGTCAGGCAGGTCTCTTATTACATAAATGAACCAAGAACCGTGGAATGTATAGAGGAGTGACTCTCCTGCCAAGTTGGAGATGGCTTCCCAAGGAGGATGCTCATTAGGAGTCAGAATTGTCCAGGAGGATGAGGAGAATAAAAGCTTCCCAGACTAAAAGCAATATTTGCATCATACTAACGACAATAATAGCTAATATTTGTTGCAAATGTATTGCGTGCTGGAGCCTGTTAAGGACTTTACATGTATTAGCTTATTTTAATCCTCACGACATCCATATAAAGTAGTCAATATTATTAGCTACATTTAATACATGAGTAATTTGAGGCCCATAGAGATCGATCTGTAAAAAAAAATTGCACTCATAGTCATGGAAATATGTGAGATTCTTGTTTCCAAATAGAGCATCACAGCAGGTCTGGTGGGAGCAGCTTCAGTGAGGAGCTGGGGACAAGAGTGGAGAGCTGCAGTGGGGACCCTGTCGTCATGCTAAGTACACTGACCTGTACCCTGCTCGAGGTGGGGGCATCATAAGGGTTTTGGGACAGAAGAAGGACATGGAAGATTAGTTTTCCAGTAAAAAACAAGTTAGTGACCACATGGAGAATGACCTGGGAAAGAATCAGACTTGCTGCATTGAATTAGGAGACTACTTGTATACGCTAGGACTGAGAAATCATAAATGGCAGAACTAACCACAGTGAAATTGAGGAAGAAGAAGTATTTCTGAAGCAGGGTGGGTAGGTGTGAAGGACTCACTGACTGGGGCGCCTGGGTGGCTCAGTGGGTTAAAGCCTCTGCCTTCGGCTCAGGTCATGATCTCAGGGTCCTGGGATCGAGGCCTGCATCAGGATTTCTGCTCAGCGGGGAGCCTGCTTCCCCCTCTCTCTCTGCCTGCCTCTCTGGCTTCTTGTGATCTCTCTCTCTCTCTCTCTCACTCTCTCTCTCTCTCTGTGTGTCAAATAAATAAATAAAATCTTAAAAAAAAAAAAAGGACTCACTGATTGGTGGGTTCTTTGATTTACACAGAGGGGTTCAAGACCACTTTAAAACTTCCAGACTGGGTCTCTAAATTAGATTTCTGGATTGGGTAGCTGTGCCTCCCCAAGGAGGTAAATGCTACTAAATGAAGAGCCACTTTTAGGGGGACTCTGTGGAGTTTCTGTATGTCTGGAGTCGTTGAAGCTGAGACGATCTGGGGATATCCAGGGAAGCAAACCCACACAGATAGATATTCAATCTCTCACCAAGCCAGTCATTCGGGTAAGAACACACTTGCAGGATCTAAATGCTTCACATAGCAAAAATCCTAAATAAATCAACAAGTATTTGTTGAATGAGTGTCTAAATAATGTCAACGAGAAGATGAAAATCCTACGGGCGAGGTAGGCTGTGATCCTCATCACCACAGCTCTCCCTGGTATTTTAGGGAAAATGTTGTTGTCCAAATCTGAAATGCTGACTGATGAGGTGGTAAAATTCGTTGCTCCTCTTTTCATCGTTTTTCACGTTTTTCAGGCTGGGGACAAGGGAAGCTGGAGAACATTCGCTTTCGTCCAATGGCTATAAAAAGGATATTCAGAAGGATATAGAAGTTAATTTACATTCACTCTAAGTCTGATATGAACCTTTAAATTAATGATTACGTTGAAAACCTGCTTCATCATCTGTGATTGTTCTTGAAGTTTCTTGAGAGCTACCTTTATTATAAAAAGTGGCAGCCATATCCCAGTGCTTCCCATTTCTTCTGAAGCAAGGAATGGAAAGTGGCCATGGACCAAATTTTGCCATTCAACAAATATTTGTTTCATAAAAGGTCTTGGAGGGAAAGACCTCTGCATATTTTTAAGAGTTTACTGGCTCTTTGGATACCCTAAAGACGGGTAAATCTCATGATAAAAGCTATTCAGCTTTTTTAAATGCATTCACTTATACTAAATACAGTTGCAGCTTGGAGGCAAGCCTTACTTGCATGAAGCTTTTCACTATTGTCAAATATTAATTGAACATCACACACCCACAAAGCCCAGTAGAAATGAAAGCTCGATATTTTAATGCAAGGTTCTCTTCTCCCTTTTGTCATTCCTCCACCTCGAGGCTGCAAAGCAAATCTCTGGGAGACATAGCTCTCCAAACAGTGTGGTTGACTACTACAAAGGAGAACAAGGTTCAGAAGAGATTCAAAGGTTAAAGAGGAGGGAGCCAAGGGAGCAGTGGAGAAACTGATTCAAATCAAGGCCAGCATTTAAAAAAAAAAAAAAAAAAAAACAACGAAAGAAACTCTTAAGGGCAAAAAAGTCTTCCAAAGGAAGGAATGTCCAAATGCTTACTGTAAGGCAGAAAAACCTCAATTAAAACAAACGGCATATTATAAGATGTATTCAAGCAAATACGAAAAAGACGAAGAGGAGATAACATGCTTCAACTGATATTTAAAGAAATCTACTCCCTGCTGAACAACAACAAAAAAAGAATGTGCTCCCTTTCAATAGAAAAATATTCTTGTGAGGAATACGCTTCCTAGTTTCCCTGTTGACTTAGTTTTAGCATTATTTCTGCAGACTTGGTTTCTGGTCAGCATCTATGAGAAGAGGGCCTCGCTGTTTGGATTTTTGTCTTAGCACAGAGAACAAAGGTTTCGAATCAGCCCTTGTGAGATGGACGTTCATACTCTGTCTCTTTACGTGTGGTCTTGGATAAATCTCTCTGACTCTTTAAGCCTCGGCTTTCTCACCAAATGAAGAAAGTAAGCCTCACAGACTTTTATGAAGCTTAAATGCAAACGGTTAGGAGAAGGTACGCTTGGTTTTATCAGATGCAGTTTTGAAAATGTTAGTTATCTCAATTGCAGCTGCCTTCTGGACCCTTCGGAATCCAAAAAGCTGGTGTCAAGGCTCTTCCCAACAAGCAGTTTGCGGCAGCCTCGGCTGGGAACACTGGAGGGCTAACTGGAGAGGAAAGAATCCTCTTCCTGGTCCAAAGAAACTGTGCTAAATTAAGCCAGACTAGAAACGGACGGAACAGAGTTCTCCTTCGAGTCGTCCATGCCAGTTTTCACTCGGAAAGGTAACAAGATAGAGTGTGCATGAGGGCGCTTGGAAAGTGATAGCTCTGTCTAAACACGTGACTTTGTTATCATCTCTAAAGCCTCCAGAGCAAGGTATGCACGCACCGTGTTATGCTGGCTTTGGGCAGTGTGCGTCTCTTAAACGCAGGTCAAATGCCTGAACCCCTACTTGACTCGAACTACTGAAGCTTCCATTAATCTCTTCATTGATCCGGAGAGGCAAGCACAAATAAAACCCAAACGACTGTCTCCAACAACAAGGAATCTTTAAATGTGCATCATTTGGCAGTGGCATTATCTTAAGACGATTATCCAGTGTATAAATGTTTATTGCCTTGCTTTAAGATGCACAACGTAAGATTAACAATCATGGTGTTTTTTGTATAAATGCAATATTTCTGCTATTGTGTTTGTGGAATTCAGCTAGATAATAATTGATTCCGTGACAGGGATTGGCTAATTTGCCAACAGTATAGTATAAAACACATTTATACAGTCAATTACACCCAAGTGCATGGCCTATTTGCTTTATAATTTCATAAACTTGCCAGCAATTTAAATAAAAAAGTTCCATTAAATTATCATATCATGTGATGGAATGATATTGCCAAGTATATTAAACCATGTGTGTTCAGCCAGAATTAATTAAATATTATTACTTTTTTCTTATTAACACATTGAACTTACCCTTCCTACTCTCTACTCGAAATAGAAGCCTATTAGTGAACAAAGTAAACTTAAGGGCAAAGTTTAAACATTTTCCTGAGGGTGTTTCATTAAGAACCCTGGTTCTTTTGTTTAAACATTTGCTCTTGGTAAATGTACTTGTATTGTGAAAATATTTTATGTTCTTAGATATGAATACTGGAAAAGTTTAAAGAATACCTTTACTTGAATTATTCAGGTATTCAAAAAGGGAACATTTATGTCTTCAGCTTAGAGAAGTCATGATATAAACCATTTCAGTCTTATTTGTTTATGATGCCATTATTATTTGTGACTCCATGAATCTATCTCATCTTAGTAAGGGAAAGATACAAGTCTGGATAGTTTAGCAATTCAAAACTGAATAAAATACAATACTTCCAATACAGAAGATACCTCTTTCATATGAAATAAATTAACCAGGCCTCCTCAAGGGACTCATAGTTCAATAAATCCACAGCGAACAATAAGAATTAAACCCTTAATATTAAAGCCCTTGTTTTATTTTATGAAAAACAAAACAGGTGAACTTCTCCCTGACATATACTAATTACACTGATCAGATCCTCACAGTTACACACACACTGACTTTTATTCTCACTTTTGGTTTTTCGTCCATATCAAAATGGGCCTATTTGCCCCACACTTACACCCATTTCGAATCAAAAGGGTTTTTCCGTTCTGTTTTGTTTTTTTCCTCTTCTTTTTCTCCCTCTGACTTTTTTATTCAGCGCTCTGGCTTTTATCTCTAAATAGCCTATGCTCTTTGTTTCATTTGATAGATAGAAACATAGTTTCACTTTGTCTTATGAAACAAAACACTCCTATCAGTCAAAAGCTGACCATGGCCATCAAAAGGCAGATGGAGATTAACTAGAAGCATAGCAAAGGCTCCTAGAGTGGCAGGTGGCTAGGGGAGGAGATTTAACAAATGGACAAGAACCAGGAATGTTCTGAGAACTGGGGAGAAGCACCCACAGCAAGTATCACGCTGTGGGACTGGTTGGGTTCCTCGCCAGTTCCGCCCCTACAACGAACCTTATGGCTAACTCCTCCCATGCCCTTGAGTCACTCCCTTTCAAGTCCTGAAGCAAGAATGTCATGTGTGTGCTTCATCACCCTGGGTGGAAAAAGAGAGGATTTAGATGTCCCGACATCCTTGTCATGGTGGGCACTGTGCTCAGCCAAGAGACACAGGACAGGGACCTCCTTCCAAAGGAAGATTAAGGTGAAAAGAGAAAAGTGAATGTCTGAGGGCTGGAACAGAGCCCTAAAATAATAAATAAATAATACAAACAATTCTTGAATGAAACCGGCCAATTGTGAAAATGTCACATATAGAATGTCAATATAGAAATAAATAAAATTAAAAAGCAGAAATGCCTTCATAATGGGACTATCAGAGATTAACAATTTGAGTGGTTTAGCTTATGTCCCTCCGGTCTTTTGTATTTACATATGTATATATATATATATATATATATACATGATACAGTAAAGTATCATATTATGTCTATTATTCTACAACTGTATTTAAACTTTCAATATTAAATATTCACCTTTTTCATTTTAATTCATATAGAGATTGATCCAATCCGTTTTTATGACTTCCTAGTATTCCATTGCTTGGATTTTCATAATTTATTCAACTATTTTTGATTGCTGGGTACCGAGACGGGTTTTCGTTTCCCCACGATTGCAAACATCTTTGTACATTAATCTCTGCCTTCTCCAATTATTTCCTTAGGAATAATTCTCACAAGTGGAACTTTTAGGGCAAAGGACATTCTCATTTGAGAGATCTTGCCAAATTGCCCTCCAGAAAGACAGTGACAATTTACACTCCCACAAACAGTACGTGAGATGCAGTCATCAATATCATCAACTTCTTCATCATTTTTCCTTCTTAATCACCAGAAAGGTGTGAAAAAAACCCTACACTTACACATAAAGATTCATAATTACTAGCACTTACCTTAATAAGACAGTGCTTCGAATTAGGTAAGCATAACTTTAACAGTCTCCACAGACTCAGCAGAAAAAAAATTATTGCAGATATTTAATCATTATAGTCCAAAGAACCTACCTTGAATAACAGTGTAGACAGGAGTATTTAACAGAGTATATATTTTAGCGTGCTTCCTGTGTACTTTCTTAAACACAGTGTTACTTATTTGATGTAGGTGACTTTAAATTTATATAATTGTACACATCAAAGCTATGAGTCAACCAGAATTCTGCTTATTTGTGGTGGATAATATAGATAAAGAGACTTGGCCAAGAGAATTCGAGTTTGGACCATCATCTTTTCCTTTAACATGGTTACTGAAAGTCCAACTTGCTTCAGTAATCACTTAGAAAAAAGTCTTCTATGTATGGAATCTTTGTCCTTGACGTTTCTTTGATGCTTATCTTGAAAATGTACAGTCTTTCCAAAGCATTCCAGAACTCAGAGAAACTCTTGACAAGAGGAGACTGTGTTAATGCCAAACCCGAAAATGTGAAGATTTTGCTTATTCGAACGAGCGGTGGTTTTGAATAAGGCAAAATCTATAATCTTAGTAAATATTACACACTATTATTAAAGAAGCAAAAAGGAATTGTGCTGGAGTTAATTAAGGCTTTAAGAAATGCCTGCTTTTATTGGCAAAAAAAAATTTTTGTTGCAACAAGAAAACTAAAAATTAAGAGGATGGTTGGCAGCAATATTGATATGCTAATGGATAAACATGCTAATTTAGAAAAAACTAATCAGCAAAGACATTACTAATGGAAATGTACAGGAAAATGGCTAATGCTGTATGCAAACCTGGTATCTACAAAATTAAGAAGAAACCAGTTTTGTTTTCATAATTGTAACTTGAAAGTCGGGTCTTCTCTAGCTGAGCTTTGCTGTCGGAAGATATGGACAAACTTGCTGGGTGCTAGGGGAACTCATTCATCCACATGCAGACACATATACGTAATGTGTATATATATGTTGATAATTATTATTATTATATCCTCTTATACCCAATAGGGACTAAGGCTTCTTTCTCCCAGTCTCGGTGGGTCTAGGTGGCAACCTTTTTATGAGAAAAGCAGGAAGTGACTGCTTAGCTAAAATAGCCTCTGATTTCGGTGGGCACGAAGTGATAACTCCATTGACAGAATTAACCCAATAAATATAATCCTATTCTGCAGATAAATGTGTATCTTCTGCACATCTCCTTTCCCTCATTTTGCCTCTAAACTTAAAGATAAGCACTTAAATACCTACAGGTCCCAGGCTAATAATTTAAGAGAGTGAAGTGGTCCAGGTGTAAGTCATTAAGGAGTAGTAGGGATTGGGGCAAACTGGAGGACGAAGGTTGGGGGGGAGGATAATACTCAGTGGGAAAGTTCCAGGCCGGAAGGAGCCCCTGGTATTGCCAGATCTTCTGATTTTATGAGATACACTGGAAAGGCAAACGTTTAAATGAAATCTCCCCAAATTGAAAAATGCATAATCAGTCCATCCAGATTTAAAGCCACTCAATTAGACATTCTTCTCCTCCCGTCCTCATACTCCTTGGTTGATAGCTAAGTTCCAGGGATATGGAAGGTCATGCATTGAGGGAAGATGCTCATCCTGGTGTCAGGTCCTGTCCTCTCTGGCATCTGTGGATACCTACAGTTGCATCCAGTTCCCAGGGATGGCCAGCCCTCCATGTTGTCATCCACAAACAAGAATGAGAATGCATAGAAGTCCCTCTTCCCAGTGAGCCTCCAACCATTTGATCCATTTTGCTTCATTTCTCACCCCTCTCTCCAGCCTGAGTTATCTAGTTTGGGCAGGTGGCAATCACTTATTCCAACTGATCATAGATCCTTTTGTGACTTTAACTTTGGGTCTAGGTCCTGGAATCCCGTGCTTAAAAGATACAGGCTCTTGCTACTCAAAAGTGCTGATTTTCTCAAAACTATTACCTGTTTGCCTTGGAATTACAGGACGATTTTAGAAGTTCATGAGTTTAATATTGCCAATTTTTTCTTTCAATTTTTGCAGTAGCAACCATGTCCCAAAGACTAATGCAGGTCAATGCTTTAGAAGCTATTTTGGGAGGTGATATTGATTGTTACATAAAAATACCATCCCGACTCATTAACTATCATTATACTAATTTTATTCTACCTTCGACATTCAAACATCTTATTGACCATTGATAGTTACTACTAAGTTTAATGAAAGAAGGGCAACTTGGTTCAAATAAATGCATTATTAGAGAATAGAAATGAAAATAAGAACCCAATTAGTAAACATAGAAAATGCTCCTCTGTGATATCTGTGCATTAGGTTTTACTCCATTTTATAGATACACCATACCCATTAGAGGCCTCATTTGGAATATAAAGTTACTTGGGGGTACATCCCAAAACTGTGTCTTCCAGTATAAAGAAAAACAGCTCTACTCTGATGATATTCTGAGAGTTACATGTTACTTGTCACCTCCAACTTCAAGCATTAATTCCTCTGAATCAAGCCATTGTTAACTCTTGTCGTTGATGAGAGTCAATAAGGGTCTTAAAGGCAACAGCCAATAACCGAAAGTATTTTTTTTTTTAAAGATTTTTTATTTATTTATTTGACAGAGAGAGAGATCACAAGTAGGCAGAGGCAGGCAGAGAGAGAGGGGGAAGCAGGCTCCTTGCCGAGCAGGGAACCTGATATGGGCCTCGATCCCAGGACCCTGAGATCATGACCTGAGCAGAAGGCAGAGGCTTTAACCCACTGAGCCACCCAGGCGCCCAACCGAAAGTATTTTAACTGCTCCTTTCTTTGGGTGGAGGGGGACTGTTATTATTCAGGGTGAAATTTTCCTTTCTTTAGGTCAGAATTCTTGCCTGCAGCTTCTCTAACAACTGGCAGTAGCTTTGGGGTTTTTCAGAACTAAAATGGGATTTGCCACTAAGAAATTAGAGCGAAAGTAAGCTGGGGCAGTAAAAACTAGTAGGAAGGAGAGACTCTACAGAACCACCTTGAACTCTTAGCATGGGTTCCTTTGAAAGCAGAGGAAGAGAAAGTTGGATATAGGTCATTTATTTGGGAAGTGATCCCAGGAAGCAGGAATGAGGGAACAGGGAGAGGAAGATAGGCAACTAGCACAAGTAATAAACTGTACATTACCAAGCTGGTTATTGCTGTGAGCAACTGGGGCTCAGTCCAGATGGGGACTTGTGAGGAAATGTATAGAAAGTTCATCAGAACCGTCCCTCCGAGGACCAGAGGCCTGGGCAAATAGCCACCAACACCCACTCCTTGTTAGTGGAGAGCTGTTCGGAGGGGTGTTAGGCCCCTCGTGTCCAGGGGCCATCCGCATGCCTTCTGAGAATACTTTCTTGGCTTCAGGTAAAGCCCGAGGACAGAAAAATAGAGGTGCTGAGCTGGCTGACTGAAGTGGGCCGTCATGGGCATGCACAGAACCCCCATCACAGCTGTATGGATTGAGGACTGAGCTGAGGCTGGATGACATATCTGACGCAAGCACCCCATAGTTCTGGGACTTTCCCTTATGGAACGACAGATTTGTGGTGTGTGGATAAAGTGACAGAGGGAGGGACATGAAGACAGTTTCCCCATTCTCTAGTACCCTGAGTCCACATCGCTGCCCACGTGGTAGTCTCAAGCCACCTCGTATTCAGATGGCAAACGGCCTCCCCTCTGTTATTACTTTTGCTATTATGGTCTCACACCAGATGTAAAATCTGCCCTGATCCCCCAACCCAAGCAAAATTAGGATAACTTCTCAGAATCCAGGTTCCGAATCTTGATCCAGTAGCCCTTCATATCTCAAAGAACCTTCATTGTTTCTTCCCCCATAGCCTCCGGCACCAGACATGGATGTCCCCTCTCATCCACCCCACTTCATCGTGTGCCCTTTACTGGGACTCTAGTCTCTGCACTGCAATGCCCGGCAGGAAGCCTCGAGTCTGACCCATCCTGGCCCTCACTGTGGTACATGCCAGAGTGTTTTGTCTCTGGGCCTTCTGCTCTCTCCTTTACTTTTTTTTTTTTTTTTCCCTGGCAAAGCCTTTGCTAGGATCTGGAGGGGGAAAAGTGAAAACAAAGAAAATATTGTGATCCGTGGATAAAAACATGGACTTTAGGGTCGGGTTTGTGGCTAATTATGATCTCCATATCACTAACTGGGTGACCTTCAACAAATAAGCTTTTAAGCCTCAGTCTCCTCATCTGTACAATAGGGATGATAACAGTATACAACCTTTCACATAGGACTTTCAGCAAGATTAAATGAGATATGCATATGGAGTGCTAAAAACAGTGCCTGCAGAAAGAAAGATCTCATTTTAAAGCCCTGCTATGCTAACGAAGGAAAGGCCTGAGCTTTAGGAACCAGATTAGTTGGCAGTAGACACAATGTTCCATGGGAAAACTGACAAGGGCACCTCCACACAGGCTCCCCCAGAAATTCTGCAGGTAAAGCCCCATTTTATTCTGGAAGGAGATCTGGATTTTCTTTATAAGGGCCTGTATAATAGCTTGATTAAGAGACCCAGCACTCTAGACCACCAAGGATGGTACAAAGAGTTTTAAAATGGACAATTTTCCGAGATGTTTTTACCAGTTATCAGCCTCACACATAAAGAAATTGCTAAAAGTTCCCATGGAAGTGCTAGTCACAACCGAGAAAGGTTTTTCACAAAGAAGCTCTCATTTGACCCCCATGAAGCCTCTGTGAGGTATCGTTTCTATGATTATTCTTATTTTACAGAGAGAAAAAATGGAGATACACAATAATGTGGTAACTGAACAAGGACACAGAGCTAGTCCAAACTAGATCTGGGATTCAAACTTGGGTCTTTGTATCTGGAAACCTTTGTTGCTGTCAATTCACTTTAGAAAAGCTGAATAATAATATGTGAATTTTTAAAGTTATCATTCAGAGTAAAATTGATCAACAGGTGCATTAATTGGTTTATGTGAAGAACTCCAAGGGAAATCTAACAGCAATTCTAGTTCTAAAATATGAACTTGTCCGTCTGAAACTTTTTGATGATTTACATTTTTACACCTGAATTTAGTACACCTTTGGACTTTTACGGACACGAAGGTCAATAAGACATTCAAAGGTCTATCAGGACTGTCAGCTGGTTGAATCCCTGTATCCCTGCTCTGAGAAGCTCCTGTTGGTACAGGATGCAGCAGTTTACACAGTGGTCCTAACAGTATTGGCTGCCAGCTAGCTGTTTGCAAATGTATTTCCAGGTGCTGATTCTTCATCCGGTCATGCCCTGCTCACTCGATGTTGTGTGGCCCTAGATGTGCTTTCTCTACGTGTTGTCTCCTCACAGTTGATGTCAACCAGAATTTTCCTTATCATCATCTAGAGTTGGAAGACAGAATCAACAAGCCGTTGGACATTTTCTTAGACAGTCTTGGCCTTGAAACTTCCTTCTCCAGAGGTTCCCTTAGGCATTGCTTTAACTCATGGTCAAATATACCTCCCACTGATTAAAAGACTGGCAAGTTCAGGGCTGGCAGTAGAAAGAACATCTGGAAATCTTTTCATCCCTCCCTCCTTTCTTCTCTCCTTCCGTCTTTCCACCACACCTTACCTCCCCTCCCTCGCTTGCTCCATTCATTCCAGTCCTGTCCAGTCCAGTCTAGTCTATCTTTTCTTTCCCCCCTTTTCCTCCCTGCTCCCCTTCTCATCTCTCCCTCCGTCTCTCTCCCTCGAACAGAAGCAGGAACATAGGCACGCGCGCGCACACACACACACACACACACACCCTTAACTTCTCCTTCGACATCTCGGAGCAAACTTGCTGGAAGTGCTTAAGGCTAAATCAAAAGTGAATAAATGTTTCTTTTACTGGGAACTTTAACTTTTTCTTTGAAGTTTAATTTAGTTCCTGAATGTTAAAGACGATATATTTGATATCTGTAAATCTGTCTGTACTCGTCTGTGCATGTGAATATATATACATGAGCAAAATGAAAAAAAGAAAAAATCTCCCAAACTTCTGCTTTGACTGCAAGATTAGAGGTTCTAACTTCTTGATTATTCCTTAACAAGAACATTTTAGAGAAATCAGTATCTTTTGTCCTCATTCCATATAGATTACTGCAGTTTGCAGACAGCCCTTTTTGCATATTATGTAAATAGAAAGTTACATTAACAACACTGTAGGTAATGTAGGAACATTTTTTTTAATTTCTCTTTTTTTCTTGTAGAAAGAGCTTCTGATTAAGAGCTGTGAATGCTGTTCATCTTTAATTCCATGCTGACTCCCCAAGTGCTGTCTAGGATGCCTCAAATACTTTCTGTAAAACCATCAGCCCCACCCAGCCTAAAAGATCACAACTTGGCCCAATGGAGGACCATAGACTTTCTGAACGTATCCTGTTGAGTTACCTAGGTGAGGGTTACAGTGGAGTGCTACTGGGGGTGGGCTGTAAAAATAAAATCTAGTATTCGAAGGTAGCATTTTTATAAGCAGGTTGGGGAGCCGAGAGGCGGTGGGAGGAAGCAGACTTTGAGAGCACTTCAGAGCTAGATAAATAAGCTCTAGCTTCAACAGAGAACAGGAGGGAGTGGGAGAGGGAAAGAGCGCCTTGATGCTCTTTACTGGGTGTGTCAACTTATATGTACATAAATAGAGTCAGTGCTTTTGTCCATGCATGCTGTGAATTTGGCAAAATATTAGAATCATGAAATGCTATTGGATAGCTTGATAGATGATTACGTTTAATAGATACACAGACAGACACCTAAAGGCATTACAAAACTCACCCCCAAGGACAATGCAACAATAGTCACAAAAAGTTTCACTTTAGAGAGTGACCTTCATTATCCGTGGAAGCACAATATTCAGTTTGCAAATGAAATTGGTGGCCCTGGCCCCTGTCTCACCATAAGCTGGAGAGATGTGGTCCCACCCCAGTTCTGGCTTTCTCAAGGTCCTCAAAACACTACGGAAGTGAATGATCCACCAGCTTCCCTAAGAATGTGACTTCTGCCTTAATGCGGAAGAAAGTTGTTCTGTTGAGCACAGTCTAAGTGTCTGATTATAATTCATATAGCTACAAAAATTATATGGTTCTACCAGTTTACGAGACCGCCTCACCTTAAGAAGTTACTAAAATTTCTCTCCTTGAGTGAATAGAGTTTATAATGTTTCTATACTATCAGCATTGAATGGATTCCTCCATGCTCTTTTTGGAAATGTTTGTTGTGATAGCATGTGACACAATTTACTTATTATTGTGGCAGTAGAAATTTAATGTGATTGAAAGCCATCAAAAGGCATAGAATCTGAATGTCAAACATGACTTGTATCTATAATTCCAGGCAACGATTTGGATGCCTGTTGACTTTCTTCCTCATCCACAAGGTTTTTTTTTTCCCTTTCCACTAAGTGGCACTGTGTTATTTGCATTTTTCTGTTCAGGTCAAAATATCCGAACATTTGGAATGCTGGTATGAAAACCAGCTTAAAGCTCTGCTGTAAATTTCTGCTAAATAGGTTGGATGGAAAAAAAATAAGCAGCAATTAAATTTTTATAAGAAAAAAAACTCCCATGAAGCTTACTCTTTTCTGTATTTAACTCTTTCCCACTTTTTCTTTCCAGCTCCATTAGCCTCCAAATAAGCACACCATATTATATATGTCGAGGGAAGTTTTATTTAGACTTATAAGGGATGATCTATTCCCATACTGTTTAAATTAATGTTCAAAAAAGAATTCAAACCACATTCTAACATTTGGACTATGTAAGAAGGAAACAGATTTTTCGGGAAAAAAAAAGATGTTGTTTTAGCTAGGCAGAATGGGCTGTAGGAACATAGACACGTGCAGACGGATTTCTAAATGTGTGTATTATCTGATAAGATCTGGGCTGCTCGTGTGTCAATTCAGAAAGTAAATGAGCGCCGGAGCAGAATTACTTTCCTTCCATCCTTCTTGCCTTCCATCCTTCCTTCCTTTCTTCCTTCTTCCTTTTCATTTCCTTTTTTTTTCTTTTCCCTTTCTTTTACTTTTTTTCCCCCTCCTCCTCTGCTTCCTTTTCTTCTTCTAACAGCTTGGGATTTACTTTTATCTCAGCCACCTGCAGCCTAAGGCTTGGAAACACTTTGGTTCTTCACCTAACCGGTTACTTTTCAGACCAAATTAGCTCCAGAAATGCAGGGTGACTTTGAATAAAGAAACTAGAGTCTCTTGAAATAGAATGGCCTCGATTTGCATCAGAGTAACATTTTGAGAATTAAGTTCTGATCACTCTCTCCAAATTCAGCACACCACTGACAGACAGAATGCTTTGTTAGGCTGGCGTCTATACAGTCATCCCCTGGCAGAAAATAGTCAAGGAAAAAAACACAGTCACTGACTTCGTGTGTGAGTGGCCACCTTTCGTTTTCAATACAATAGATTTTTCCAGTTTCTCAAGTGCAGCAAAAACACTGCCAGAGAAAGAAGCATAAATGCAACCTTGGAAAGGGTTGTGAGGCCAAAATTCTGTGTGTATGTGTAATCGTGTGTGTGTGCGTGCGCGTGCGCACACACACACACGCAGAGCCAGTTCTGTTTGAAACTAATGAATTACATTTCAATTAGCCAGCTTTTAGCAGCAGTTACTTTCTTTGGTGTGTTGGCTTCTATTTGTAGCACGTATGGTAATATATTTTTTCTCATAAACGAGGTGTATTTTTTAATTAGAAAAAGAAAAGAAATTAGTGAGCCAGAAAAATGTCAAAGTCTACATTTATATATATATATACATATATATGTGTATATATATATACACATATATATATATCTCACCTTCTAGAGAATAGCACCACTCTCTCCTCCACGTGCAAAATATTATACACTTGCCTTTGAAATTAACTAACATTCAAGAGGAGAATGAATTCATAGATTTCCTCAAGAAAATGGATTACAGGGAAACTGGGGCGTCCGTGAAACCAGCATCATGCCATGAGCTAGCGTTACCAACGAGCGAGGAAGACTGTCCCGATGCCATCACAGGAGGACAAAGGCTGACGAGGTGATGGAGAATTGGCATGCATTCCTTGGCACGTGAGTCCTTTGGGATGATCCTCAAATGGCAAGTACTGTATTGGGATGCTTTAATTTCTTTACAATAGACTTATGAAGAGTCACAAGCCATTAATGAATCTGAAACAGCCTACGTAACCTATTTCATCTTGTTCAAACTAGCTTTTCCCAAACTTGTTTCACCTGGCACCCCTTTTTTGCACACCACATGTACTGCAGTCCCAGTGATCTAGTTTAACAGTCAGGATAGGCGAGGTTACGTTGAGGTAACAAAGAGTCTTCCAAACTTCAGTGATTTATTTCAATACACGCTGACTTCCTGCTCATGCCCAGCATGTTCTTAGGGACCAGCAGGAGTGCTGTGTTCATCATAGTTACTCGTGGACCAAACCTGAAGGAAGAGCTAGCACATAAAGTGGGCGGGTGCCATGTTAGAGGAAAAAGAAAGCTCTGAAACTCTCCTACATGTATCAACCATTAAATGCCCCAGATCAGAGGTGACTCGCTGCTCTTCTGATCACAATTAATTGTGCGGAACTAGTCAGATGGCTCTGTGCAATCACAAGGGGGCAGGAAATATCATCTCAACATGTGCCCAAAAGGCAGAGATCCTAAAATAATCCAGGAATAGCACTAATAAGTACCATATCTAGTATTTTTCAGAATATACTTTAAGACTTTCTAGACAACTTACATCTTTTAGATGCTCCAAATCTCATTGTGCCTTTTTCCAAGATCAAGAAGAGTTGCACCTGGAAGCAAGGGAGGAGAGATTACAACACAGTAGTACATTGGGAATGCTTCAGTTTTGTGAGAAACACCTTTTACACTTGAGCTTCATAACAATTGAGTTATCAGAGTAGGGCATGGATTATGATAAGCATTGTTTCCTTTTGAGAAAATTGAGGTGAGGTAATGGCCTTTGTGAGTTGATAAAGCATACAAATGGTCTTTGTAAATCAGAAGGAAATGTTGGGACACAGGAAGTGTGAACAGGTTCAAGATTTGAGACAGCTGGACCAGCAAGACTTATCACCCACCACAGTTTCGTTTTATTCTGAACTCTACCAGATTTGTCCAGAACTTGTCCAAGTGTTGGGGAGATTAGTCAACAGAAATACAGTGAGAAATAAAGCTCACTGACAAAAATGTGAAAAAACAAATTTTGGTGAGGTACCATGAGGTGACAACTTGTTTCATAAATATCTTGAGAGCTTCTGGCCACTGGAAGCAGTGAACACGAATCATTAAAGCAAAAATTCATACAGTGCCATCGGAAAGAAAATGTTAACCTATCACTTCAGCCTCCAAAAAGACAGTTAAAAGTAAGAGGAAAAAATATAAAACTAAATTCTGCACTTACTATGGGCTGTTGGATTCCTATTGAGGAAAATAAATTCTGATTTCTTGCTGTCTGCCTCAGAAAGAAGGATGGGGGCACAGAATGACATTTTAGAGCTTTGTTTGGGTTGTCAGTGTAGGTGGAGTCCCAGGCTCTGGGGGCAAGGATGCCAGGACAGCCACTAGCAAGCCACAAGCCACGCTGTATTACCCATTTCACGTCCTGCCTCACCTCTATCTGCCCCAGCCCCCAAATCTGCCATAATGAGCCTTGCAAGGCTTACATGGCCACAGCCGCACGCCTCAAGCATTATCTCCTATCTGTGGTATTATGTGCTGTAATCCCACAGCTAAATGTGGTAACCCAAATTTCACAGAGACTCTGTAGCAGCCTTGCTGAGATAACCCATCTTGGTATGTGGAGTGCCAGGTCGCTCAGAGCCTGTAGGCTTGGAGCGCTAGGGATGCTTTGTGTAGAATCGTCCTACGCACCCTATAGCTTACCCATCCTTCCAGAGATCACAAGAACCCTAAATAGCAAATATGGCATCCTAACTAGAACACCACCTGTTTTGTTCAAGTGTACATGGGCTTCTGCCACCCGGCTGCTTCTCTCTCTCTCTCTCTCTCTCTCTCTCTCTCTCTCTCTCTCNCTCTCTCTCTCTCTCTCTCTCTCTCTCTCTCTCTCTCTCTCTCTCTCTCCCTCTCTCCTGCTCTTTCTCTCTCCCTTTCTCTCCTCCTCTCTCCTGCTCTCTCTCTTTCCCTCTCCTTCTCCCTCTCTCTGGAGAAGAGACAAAATTCAATCTGTCTCTGTTGTCTGGCTTACAAAACATACATAAAACCGGTAGCTACAAGCTCATCGTTTGTACCCAGACCAACGGCACCTACGCTATCTACACAACAGTGACCTACATATATCTGTCACATGTAATGCTCTTAGCTGTGCTCGCAGGTGCTGGGATCCTAGGCAATAAAGATCATTGCTTGACAAGCCTTTTTGTTCCACATTTCAGAATTTTTTTGTGGTTGTTTGTTGTCGAAAGAAATATATATATTCTCTCTCTCTCTCTCTCTCTGTCTCTCTCTCTCTCTGCTGTGGGATTGCTTAGAAACATGCAGGTTTTGACATATGCTTTTACCTGAAAATGTATCTACTCCTGCTGCTTTATTGGACCCCCTAATTACTTGTAAAAAAATAATAATAAATTGGGCAGGTGTTTGCTCTTCCAGTTGATTAATTGACAATGATTTCACTACAATTGACGGCAGAAAGCTAGGAAGCTGCCGGTTGGAGTTCAATGAGGAATACACATTTTTCTACTCAGCCATGTGAATCAGCTTGAGAGGAAAATTTACAAAAGGCTCAAATTGCCAGAAAACTATATGTTTTTCATTCCAGGCTTGGAGATCTCTTAGTCCCAGTGTTGAGCCCTGTCACATATATAATTCTCTGTTTTATACATATGAAACTCCGGAGCTGATAAAATGAGTTTGGAAATGTTTTTCCCCTAAGTGGAAAGGATCACCCAGATCAGTCACTATTATGTGTGGAAAGCAGTGCATTACAGCAGGAACAATGAAGTCTGATGTAAAGTTGACCATGCTTTTTCACTGTGTCGGTCGTATTTTGCTTTCCAATTTACCAGCATCAGAAGCATCAGCCGCCAGCCTAAGATGGTCTCTGAGGACCGTGCCTCCCAGAATATGAGCATAGTGAAGTTGGGGCCATTCTGTATTAATTTTTTCATAGCTTCAAAGAAAGCCACACCACGTTTTCCGACTAGTGAGTAAATAAAAATAAAGAGGTCTGAATCTCAGAAGTGGAGAAACAAAACAAAGTACTTGTCTTCATTTTTGATTGATAGGAAAACTTTCCAGGTCTTACAGGGAATCTAGGAGTGTATAGAACACACGGAATATTACAGATTTTATCATTTTAATTAAGAAAAGTCCTGGGCATAAAACCTAATTTCAGATGAGCAGCTTTTCAGAAGAGAAGTAGTTTGACTAATGGAATTTTGGTATGAAATAAGGAAGTGGCCAACTAGGTAAAGTAAGTTAGATTCAAGGTTTGGCTGGAGTTCAGGCCGTATTTTTATGTTGATCCTTAGAACTCATTCATTCACGCTATTTTTATTTTACAGCTGGGCTTGTAAGCATGAATAATGTAGATACACAAATAGCATAGAAAGTGAGTGTAGCCAGGAGGTAACGCGAGAGACAAGAGTCCATATTTCCTGAAAACAACTCCAAATAGAAAAGACATTTTCGTGCTTTCTAAAAGACAATAACAAATAAAGAAGACTTCACAGCAATGTGTATCAACATAAAGTACCCCTTGAAACATTCTTTTCTAAACTTAGGTGTTAGGAGACTACCTTACAAGGAATCACCATGACCATTTTAGGGGATTTTTTTACTGATCAGGTTTATAAGAGGAAAATAATGACATTCCAGAGTCATATCACCGAAATCATGAAATTGATGACCTCTCAGCTTTCAAAAACCCCTCAACATATGATTGACATTCAAAATATTTTAAAGGAACATTTCAACAAAACAAGCAGGTGATTTAAAAAGGAATGAATGTAGAAATTCACTCGTATGTTTGCACAGAGGAATTATATTCTCTTTGATGAAAATGATAAGGTAGACTAGAGACTTCTAAATATCATGCATTTTCATCTCCATTCTCCGTGACTCCTATCTTTGGCTATAAACCTTCCTCATGTTATTCCAATATCCTGATTTGCCAAGCAGATAAAGGGTTCAAATCTTTTAACTTATCCTTTCATGAGAAAGAATTTAAAAATGCAGAAACACTAGATTGGAAACTCTTTTTTGGAGAGAGTATGAGTTCCCTTCCTTTGCTCCTAGGGGGGAAAAAATTTCCCACACTAAGCTTACTGAAGGATTTGCATGGTCAATTTCTTTACAGCTCTAAAAATTCAGATTGACTGCAACTCTCTGATGACTTTAGAAGTTGCCCTCTTTGCCACTGTGACAATGGGCAAGTAAAGCAGACATTTGCCGCAAGCCTCAAGGATCCGAGGGCACCAGGCTTCTGCACCTGACTCCAGTGATGGGTTCTTAGCGTTAAGACTTTGCTAAGAAAGCGAAATGGCCACCACTTCCAAATTTGAACAGTAAAACAACAACAACTACAATAGTGCTTTTTTTTTTAATTTTATTTTTATTCTTTGCCCAAGGGGTACAGGTCTGTGAATCATCAGGCTTACATCTTTCACAGCATTCACCAAAGCACAAACCCTCCCCAATGTCCATAACGAGAGAATCAATCCACTTGCCTCAAGAATGCGCACACAATGACCACTAACAAAGCCTCCCAGAAGTAGCACAAATCAAATTAACATTAAAATAGGGGGGTGGAGCCGATAGCATTTGAGAACTTTGTGTAGAAAATATAGGCTTCCCTTTCATAAAATTCTCCATTTCCCAGGTTCTACCTAAGCACCTTGATTGCCTTGCGGATTAAAGTGTGTATACTCAACGCCTGCTCAGGATAGGCTGTGAGTCAAGGAAGACACAGAGCAGACGGGCATATCCCAGCTGTAAAATTGCACATTCTACCATAAGTGAGCAATCCAGACTACCTCCTTCATCTCCTTCTACCAAAATATTGCGTTTTCCCTCCCAATAAAGATGTTTTATAATGGCAACGAGGTGCCGTAACTCACGGAGGTTCTGCTGCTTACTTGCTCTCTGTGTCCTGTAACTCCCACTCTATCAGGAGAGCATATGTTGTATCTCTGTCATGAATTATTATCTGGTGATTCCACATTGGAATTTGCACTTGGAAGGCAGTTTCTCCACCCCCACCGCAAGGATTCCCACTCATTCATAGAAGGTCCATATTGTCTAATGGCTTCCATGTTGTAAAACAATTCCTCAGGTGCTGCATCCGGGGGGCTTGGTCTCCTAAATTCTCAATTAACAAAACCATCCTGAACTTTTATATAGGTGCCTAAGGTGCTGTGCCTCTTCATTTTGAAATAACCATTTGCGTACACCACATTCAAGAAGATGATGAGCTCAACGATGAGCAAACTCAACAGCGAAACGTTTCCAGTGGCAGTGATAAAACTCTCAACTGGCACAAATCAGGGGAAAAGACCTCCTTTTTTTTTTTTTTTTCCTCATGAACTGCCTCCTACCTTTCTCCCAAATAGTAAATTTAGAGGATGGAAAGTAATAAAATGCAATTGGTTTCAGCCTTTGTGATTCTGACTTTCATCAAAGGGATTCCAAACTCTTTTCCTTTGGGTAGGCTTTCTTTCAAATGAATATGTATTGGGCATGTCCTAGCAGAGGTATATTGGAGCCCATTCATTCTGGCTCATAGGAGCTGATTGGGCACATCTCTTCTCGATTGCACATTTAGCAGATGACTCATTGTTAACTTGAAATAGGCCATTGCGGGAGTATTTACACTATGGAAATCAACAAATGCCATAAATCAGGGTTTTCTTGGGGGGGGGAAGGGGGTTAGTTGCTTGATAGTTACCAGCATATCACTGCCTCCTACCTAATAAGTAAAGTATTACACAGATACTGACATCATTATTCAACAAATAACATCAATATTGTTTTATCTGCAACAAAAGTGGCTAAATGCTACTTGCAAAAGTAATTCATAATTCAAGATAAAAATCATTCACATTTTTAGTGGGAAAGATGTCAGGTGGGCACCGTAACTTACTGGTTAAGGAACTGGGCTTGGTTCAGTTTGAGTTGGTCCACTTACTAGATAAATAGCCTTCAGCAAGTTACTCACTTCTCTGAACTTCAGTTTAACGGAAAATGGAAATAATAAAAGTTAATTTCCTTCTGCGGTTATTTTTTAATTGACTGAAGTAACGAATAAATGTTCTTGGTCTTTGGCTCATACTGAGAGTCCAATACATTTTAGCCATTATTATCAAAGACAGATTCGTGGGAACATTGCCAAGGTCACGTTAGTTGCAGTTAACTTGTTTACTTAGATCCAATCACATGTCTTTTTCAGTGTCCCCAAACACACCAATTTCCTGACTCTGAGCCTTTGCATCTGCTGTTCCTGCTGTCTGAAAAATCTCTCCCCTGGATCTGTGCCTGGCCAGTTCCTTCTCATTATTCTGACAGCAGTTCAGATGTTAGCTCTTCCAAGAGGAGTTCCTGGGTCCCTCTTCCTTGGCACACATTTCTCCTCTCCTCTATTTAGTCACCACGGTCCAGATTTCCCTGTCCTCTATTCATGTACAACTTTTCATCGTAAGTAGTTTCTGCTTTATTTGGTGACATGTTTATTAACTAACTATCTCTCTTACCGAATTTAACATCCGTGGGAGCTGCAGCCCTGCTTGCCTTTTTCACCACTTAATCCTGAGCCCCAGGAATGGTGCCTGGTGTGTGGTAGGCATGCAATAAATAGCAGTGAGCAATGAAGAAATAAATGGCGACTTTGGAGCCACAAAAGTTAATTCACTACTTAGGTGGAGCAGATAGATCTACAATCCTATTTTTAGTCCAATTAAGGGTTGTTTTTGATAATAAAATAGAAATATTTATGGATCCACAGGAGGTAGAGAAGTTCATTAATGCTCTGGATAAATAACGGAATGAGCAGCAGAAAATCTATTGACAGATTTAATCAGGAAATTGTGAAAACAACCAGATATAGCTGATTTTGCAAGGCATAGAAAGATTGGATTTAGAATAACTTGATTGGGTGAATTTGAAAAGATTTTCTTTCCCTACACACTGCTAAAAGTTTATTTATCTCCGTGATCTTAGCATAATGATTGGAAATAAGAAAGCAGAATTTAAATTCCTAATCATTAGCCATCCTGATTATTATAATTTGGGATGGGAGGAAAGCTATAATGTGGACTAGCCTTCTTGGTATGCAGGAGTTTCCATAGACTATCATGCAGGTGCGTGAGTGACACTTTTCTTCCCCTCATCATATTCGTTTGAGCCTAGGAGGAGGGGAGTAATGGGTACTGAAGAAGGAAGGACAATATAAACCAGTTTGAATAAGCATTTTTTAATTTTTATAGTATCAAGTAATGAATTAAGCATTTCCATGGGAAAAGATATTTTTTAAAGAGCCATGAGAGGCTTGGAGAGCTTTCAAAAAAAATTCATCCTAAAAGTGAAGGACTTCAATTAATAGAAAAAATATTTGCTACCTATTACACCCTGAGTAGAATTAGGAAGAGTATTATGAAGATAGAAATAGAATTTTAACATAGACATGCATCTCTTGCCTTACTGAAGGAAAGACATTTTATAAGTGGAAAGGAGAATATGAATGCAACGTATGTGGTAGAGCTCTTTATCTGTGTTTGGATTAAATGCTCAAAGTCCAATATTTTTCTTTATTTTTCAGATTAGCTAGGATAGAGCAGGGGGTAACGTACATAATGTTGGCAGGATTTTCAATTAAATTGTGGATATATAGCTAGATTGAACATTGAGCAAATTGCATAAAGTTTCAGGTATCAATTGCGGAGATTTAAAAGTCAGTTATTTTATGCACATACATATGTGTGTGCATATATATATATGCACACACACACACACATACACAATCACTATCACAACTTTAGGGCAAATAATTCAGATAGGTGCTCAATTCCCATGCAGTCTTTCTGGCCTATTTCATTATGTGCAGGCAGAATTTTTAAAAATTAGTTTCAGATTCTTAAAAATAGGAAACCCTGCTTTCTTCTGCCAGGAATTCTACAGTTGTGTGCCCTGGCCTAAAATGCAAAAAATTAAGTAGATGATCTTCTATATAAAAGAAACAGGCACCTAATTGCTACACTTGTAATTTATTATTTATCATCATGTATGAGCACATACCACATACAAATTCTTACGCTTATGCTTGTACAGAGGCTAATTCCTATCACGGTTAATGTACGACCCTAGGTAGCAGAGACTGATCCTAAATCAAAGTACAGTGTGAAGAAACAGCATTTAGTAACAACATGCCATGTGCTGGAAAATCTAGGTGCAATACATTCACACACACACACACATGCACACATGCACACATACACACACGCACACATATACAGTTGACCCTTGGACACTTGGGTTTGAACTGGATGAGTCAACTTATACACAGATTTTTTTTACAGTACAGTATTGTAAGTGTATTTTCTCTTCTTACACTTTTCTTAATAACATTTTTTTGGTCTAGCTTACTTTATTATAAAAATACAGTATATAATATGTAGAATGTACAAAATATGTGTTAATCAACTATTTATGTTATTGGTAAGGCTTCCAGCTTAGTAGTTAAGTTTTGGGGGAGTCAAAATTTATACATGGATTTTCAATTGTGTGGGGGAGTTAGTATCTCTATCTCCCATTTCATTCAAGGGCCAGTGGTATATAAACATAAATATTTTTATATTTGTTCTATATATGTATATATATATATATATGAAAAATCTTTGTTTCTTCCCTCTCTTATACTCCTATTATCTAACATAAGGTGTGCTGACCTTATATCATAGATTTAAGTGGTGTTAACTTCACATCATAGTATTTAAGTTATGGGATATCAAGGAGAGAGGTAAACATCCAATGACTCAGCACCCTCTTCTGAAAAAAGGATTAAAGCGTTTTCACCTGCACACAGGATAGTTGTATCATGTCAGGTGGAAGTATGACCTTTATCTGGAGATGAAGTTCGGTTTAAGGAGACATGTAGAGCGGCCAAGTTGACAGGGGGTGAGCGTGTGATGGTTAATTTTTAATGTGTCAACTTGGGTGGGTCATGGTACTCAGAGATGTGGCCAAATGTTATTCTAGATATTTTCTTGAGAGTTGTTTGGGATGAGATTAACATTTAAGTCTGCGGACTTTAAATCAAGGCTATTCCTCTCTATGATGTGGGTGGGCACATAGAACAAAAGACCGACCCTCCCCGAGCAAAAGGGGTTTATGCAACAGACATTTTTTGGAGTCAGACTGCAGCACTGGCTCTTCCTTGGGTCTCCAGCCTGCCTCTCCACCCTGAATATTTTAGACTCGCCTACCTTCATAATCATATGAGTTGATTCCTTAAAATAAATTTCTTTGTGTATATATATACACATATATCCTGTTGGTTCTGTTTGTCTGGAGAAGCCTGACTATACACAGTTCACTGAAGAAAGAATTCAGATCTCGATTATATACATGAGCAAAATGAAGCTCACAGAGGTTTCATTGTCCAAGATCATACGGCCAGCCTATAAATAGTGGAGGTAAAAATCTGACCTCACATCTTCTAATGTGAAAGTCAACGTTCTCTTGCATCTTTCACATGACTCTCAAAAGAGGCTTCTAATAATCAATAATTACGTCAATTTATTGATTATTGGGGTTTTTTACTAACTATGACTATCTGTTCATCTATAAACTCTGAAAGGACAAGAGATATGCCTAGCTGTCTTGTTGGCTATGTCCAGCACAATGTCTGATACGGGAATCACCAGAAAACACATGTACACACACCACACATTCCCCCTCAGGCGCTTACCCGCATCACAACCGCATACACATTCCCTACCAGCGTAAATTTTTAAACTCAGGAGAGTCTGCAGTTTACGCAAACTTGGGCAACAGCTCATTCCTTTTCTTTACTGTTTGATCCCATGTGCAACAGGGAGCACGGCAAGTCCTCTTAACCTCTCTGAGTTACCATTTCTTTGGTAAACTAAAGTTTAGTCCAGAGAAGGGTTTCCCAATCTTCAGACGTCAGCCACTTGCAAATCACCCTCCTGATGTTTTATGGCCTTATTCACACGTCGGCACAAGAGCACAGACTGCTGCTGAAAAGAAGGCAGAGCTGGTACAGAGGCACCATTAACATCAGCTTCAACCTAAGCAGTCACGTTGTCGGGTTGTGAGTACTCAGCAAGACAAACGCATAAATGGTAAGAAAAATTGAATTGTCTATATGCAAACTAGAATCATACAGTACTGCCGGTGAGAGGAATGCTACACTTTGGGGGGAAAAGTCTAAATTAGCACTACGTAAAGTCTTCCTAGTTCTGTCTCTATAGGTTTGTAAGTTGAGCACTGACCATTAGATAATTCTATAGTTTACTCCAGATATAACCTTCTTACTACTCCTCCAAAGTCGAAAATCCCCTAAATGTGAGGAGATACTGTCAGTCTTCAATATGCGTACTTTCTCCCTGGCTGCTCCTAGACTCCTGCTTCAGCAGGATTCACAGGCCTTGTAAACTGTTCACAGATCGAGAATATACACCTTTAAAACTCCGAAGGGTCTTTCCCAGGAGATTTTTGTCAAATTTTTTTACTATAACCCACATTATGAAATGCATTTATATTGTGACCCAATGTCGATATATATACATATACTAGACAAATAAAGTAAAATTTTAATGGAATAGGCTAATACTTCCTTCTGTTCTATTCATCTGTTCTATTCTATCTCATTTTTTAAATTGTAGATTGCCACTTACCAAATTTATTTTATAACACATTATATTAATTACCTGTTGCTGTGTAATAATATTGCCACAAACTCGGCAGCTTAGAAAACACACTCTTATTTTGTCACACTTTCTGTGGGTCAGGGATGTGTCATCTGCAAGGCTGCAGTCCAGGCCAGCCAGGGTGGGGATCTCACATAAGATTCCGCTGGGAAAGGACTCACGTCCTTGCTCACTCGGTTTTTGTCAGCACTCAGTTCCTTGTGGGCTTGCTGGACTAAGGGCTGGGTTTCTTGCTGGCTGTTGGCTGGAGGCTACCCTTAGTTTCCTGCCATGTGACCCTTTACATAGGGAAGGTCACAACATAGCAGCTTGCTCTTGAAAGCCAGCAAGAGATCGAATCTCCTTACTACAATCACATGATGTGATCACATACACAGAATCACAAATGCCCTAAGAGCTTTACCACATTCTGTTAGTTAGAAGCACTTCATAGGTCCGGTATGCACACAAACAGAAGCAATTATGCAAGGGCATTAACCAAGAGGAAGGGACTTGGGGGGCCACCTCAGATCCTGTCTACCACAAAAATTAATGTATCAATCCCTGAAATTTGAAAAGTACCGGTCTAACAAATAAACTCTCCTCAGATAATAATAATTCTGAGCCTCTGTAGACCAGCAAGGCAAGAATCATTATTCATAATCTTTGACATTCTATATGATCTTAGTTCTTAAATACATACATATATATGTAATACAAGTATGTTAATATTTAATAAGAGTTAATGATGCCAATCTTGAATACCTCTACTTCTCTACATATTTAAAGGCAGATGTTTACTCACAATCTAGAAAGATGGACTTGGCATAAATTCTAGGCAGTGATAGTTAAAGAAAACTTTAAAGTAAATTAAGTACGTATTGTATTATTTCACATGTTTATTTGTACACTAATGATGCCCCTAACAATTCCGATCACATCATAGTTGTGAAAGTTTTAAGGAATTGAAAAAATTGTCAACTTAAGTGTAATTATTTTGTCATCCTATGTTTTAAAATAATTTTATTATTTAGAACAATGTTTGTTATCCATCACCACTGCCCCAAATAGGGCCAGCTCCAAAATGAGGGTTTGAGGAGCTTTTAATTTGTAAATTAAGCATCGTAATAAGAAACAGCTCTTCACTCTGTCTCGTTTTTCCAGATAATGGTCATTTGAACTGTCTCTGAGTCTGGAGGTTGCTGTTAACAATCCGAATTGTATTACTACTGGGCTAGTTAACATTTAAATTAGACTTTCAAAACAGTGTGGAGAAAACAGTCAGCTCTTTGATGGGATTTATGATGGACACATGGCTGGGCTAATGAAGACAACATGTCAAGCCTTAAACAAAAATGATTTTAGGGATTTCTGAGACAGCTTTTTGGGTTGCTGGAGCTGATTTCATCTTTGGAGATTGCATTCTGAATTAGCAATCACTATCTTTATAGAGACAAGATTGAACATGAAGAGTGTGGCAGTGTTGGACTAGATAAATAATTCTAGGAGTAGTCAGACAAGTAAGTCTTACCCAAAAGGATATGGATACCTGGAAATTAAATAAAGATTTGGTTGTGGGATCTTTGGTGGGAGTAAGAAGGGTTAGGGAGGGCAATGAAGAGACAATATCATAAAGAGCTAATAAGAGGTCATGTAGTACAATATACACCTGTAACGGAGATCCTTAGCATTTCTATTGCACATGTGTTTGAGGTCCCACTGTGAGAAATGAGGTAAGTAACAGCCGCTTCTCCAGCCAGTATCCAGTCATTTCTTGTCAGAGGTCTTCAAAGCTAGCCACTTCTCCCTAAATCTCGCATGAGCCCAGCTCTCTAGATTTTATTTCCTTTTAACTGCTAACGTCTCAAATTATGCTTACTTATTTTCATGTCTGAGAAACATCTGTATTCCGTAAGAACCATATTTTTACAGAGAAGGAAGAATGTTCGATGTAAGTATTTTTCAAAGACTTCCACAAGGATTCAAGTTTGGAAGAAAGACTCAGGAAACTGAAGTTTAAGTCTATTAAAATACCTTTACATTGGAAATTATTAAACAAAAGAAAAATTTTCCCTTTTTAACTGGCAAATTTTATTTTCTGAAGATTGGCATTAATCAGAATTATTACAATGAGAACTATCATTTGTTAAATCACAAAATTTTGCAGCTATATGAAATTCCAGATCTCCATATGAACCATTGTAAACATGGCAGTGGAGTAAAACTCCAGTTCGGCTAATACTTCAGATATTATCCTTTCTAACTAAAGTCTCATGCTGTTTTTGAAAAAAAAAATGAAATCTCAAGCTTTCCTTGACTATTTTTTTTTCCATTAAAAGTAAGTATTGTTTTTCTGCTTCTGGTCAGGATGGAGTAAAAGGGACCGAAATACCTGCCCACCTTGCTCACTGTCTTAAAAACCATTATTTAAAGTACTTTGTCCAGTTTTTTGCTTTTTTTTCTGAAGGTGTTTTTTAGAAGGTATTTTGGTGATTTCTTTAAATGAAAATAGACACCTACCAAACCATTCAGCAATTCCACTCCTATTTATTTACCCAAAATGAATGAAAGCACATGTCTGCACAAGACTATTTTTGTGCAATAAAAACAAATAATGAATAAGAATGAATGGACTATAGTTGATACAAGCAACAAACTTGATGATTCTAAAAATAATGATGCAGAATGCAAGCAGCCAGACAATGAAGACTATATACTGTGTAACTCCACCTAAATGAAACTCCAAAAAATATAAACGAATCTGTAAGGACAGAAAGCAGATAAGTAGTTATCTCCAACCAGGGTCAAGGACTGCAGAAATGATTGGGGATGACCATGTTCACTATTGTGGTTTTGGTGATGGTTTCATGGATCTCTACATAGATTAAAGGTATCACATTGTACTCTAAATATAGGCAGTTTACTCTTTATCAATTATCCTTTAATAGAGCTCTTAAAAATTTTTGTAAGAAATTGTTATTACTAAAACCTAATATAAGAAATGGGACAGAGCACTGTGTCCTTTCTAAGCACTCTAATAATCCCCAAATTATGATATCCTGCTCTACAGAAATACTCCCTCCTCCCACCTCACACAAATCCCTACCTATAATATCAAATTGCAGTAGGGAAAGGAGTAGCATCAGCAAGGAAGTTTTGCTCCCAAAAGACAGAATTTTAACTCCCTGTGTCATTTGGCTCTTTTTAAAAATGATGGAAAGTTGCCACCTTAAAAAATCAGTACTTTTCTTCTCCACAGGTAAGTATTTTTAAAGGAAATTGTACTATCATTATCTGATTGAGCAGATTTCTATTCCCCCTAGATTTAATGTTTTCCATCTGCAATATAAAAGGAAGATAATGCACAATTATGCTAGTAAGACTCTCTCTTCCAATAATGTTTGCACTTCTCAATACCACATTTAAAAAGGAAATAGTAGCACTTGAAAAGTTAAGTAAGAAGATGAACAAAATTGAACAGAGGAAAAGTAACTGTCTGAAGACATGTTGAAAATACATTTAAAGTCTGTCTGAGACAGCAACTGATCCAGCCAGCCCATCTTTTAAAAAGCTGAGCACCATTCAGGTATAAATATTGATCTGGAGATTGGAAGGGGATGCGGGGATCCTACAAAAATATCTAAGAATAAAGAATTGATTTGTCCCAGGAATCAGGCAACTAAGGTCCAAACCTCCATTCCTCTGCCTGGGTATACATATTGTCACTGCTTTTTGCTATGAATTTTTTTTAAAGATTTTATTTATTTATTGAGAAAGAGAGAGTGAGAGAGAGCATGAGAGAGAAGAAGGTCAGAGGGAGAAGCAGACTCCCCTTGGAGCTGGGAGCCCGATGCGGGACTCGATCCCAGGACTCCGGGATCATGACCTGAGCCGAACGCAGTCGCTTAACCAACAGAGCCACCCAGATGCCCCTTTGCTATGAATTTTTTAATGTACATGTATGCCTGCCTTGATGACTTTCATATATCCCTGAAACTTTATCTCCAAGGGAAGAAGCCATTAAATGAAAAAAGTTGTCTTTAAATTTTAAATGTGTTCCATCCCAACCCATTACATCCAAAATATGTGAATTGAATTCTATAAATCAGTGATCAATTTGTATCAAAATATAACCAACAAAAGGAGAATTCAGCTGAATAATACATCAGTTGAACATGGAAAGCAAGCTTATATTAAGTCATGAAGAATAAGGTGAAACTTGGTAGGTACAGCCTGTACTGAGAATGTAATGAGTTGAAAGTTTGTGACACTCAATCTAGAAAGAAGACAACAGAAAGTAGTAGGTACTGTGCTGTTTTTTGGAAAATGCATTTTTCTTTCTGCATCAATTTCTTCATAAATTGTTTTTAACCTTTCATGAGCTTCTGGTCTCCTTCTGAGGTTAAACTATATGGAAATAAAGTTTTAGCACAGAGAAGAAAAAAATCTCAAGGCAAAATAAGACTAAGAAAGAGCACCTTTCAAAACAAATGGAAACAGGACACAGCAGAATAAAGAGATGAGCAGATGCCATCTCCCCAGCCTTCTCACTTGGGGTACAGCATATTATTTAGGGCTCAACCAAGCTCTGGAGCAATTCCAAAGAATCCACGTGGGTTTCTCAGAGTAGAAACTCTGACATAGTAAGTTGATGAGTGTATCTTTGCCTAAAACACTAATGTCAAAATATCACTTCTTATAGCCTACTTAGTGTCATTTTGGTGAAAAAACTGGTTATATATAAAAAAAGGAATTGTCTAAAAACAAATGATAGACCTTTCCCAGAGCAGGTACCTGAAAAGTTGTTACGTGAGATATCTCTGTAATACCTTCTTGAATATTCAGTTGATTCAGCAAATTTTCTCCCTGTGTTCTTTTCTTCGATAATTGGTAAAAGTCTACATACAATATTAAAAAACAACCTCAATCTGTCCAACACTTCTCCTTCAAAACTTATCCTATGGTTTATTGAATCAGAGTTTCACCTGGAGGTCATATTCTTAGAAAGTTAGAGTTTTTTCATAGAGGGGGAATTATAACAAGTCATTGTTACTCTCTCTCTCTCTTTTTAAGATTTATTTATTTATTTGAGAGAGAGAGAGTGTGTGTGTGTGTGAGAGAGGGAGAAGGACAAAGAGAGACTGAGAGAGAGACTCCGAAACAGACACTTCATTGAGCTCAGAGCCTGATGTGGGGCTCGATCTCACAACCCCGGGATCATGACTTGCACTGAAATCGAGAGTCAGACATTCAACCGACTGAGCCACCTGGGCACCTTCATTGTCATTCTTTCTTAACAAAGAGTATACCTTTAAAACTTGGGTGAACACAGGCAGTGCCGGTGGCCTCCACAGGGGGTCTTCAAGTCAGAGTAGCTAAGAGGCACAGAGAGCATGTGTTCATGGACCATAGGTTTGGTATCCTCTGGAGACAATGCATCATCACTAACTTGGTCTAACTAGAAGTCCACTTGATTTAGGTGACAAGAGGTAGGCAATGAGCTCAGTGGATGGAGGGGCTCATGCCTAAAGACACTTACAAGCAAAATGAATTCTTACGCTACTTTTCTTCTCAGAAAATGGAATTCCAGATGAAAAAATGAAAACACCAGCCATGTGAATAAACATTGGAGATAATAACAAAATTTGCAAAGCCTTCATAGATATACAAGTACTGTTATGTTTTCTCTTACTTCTGTATGGAGAATAAAAGGCAGCCATTACTATTTTATTGCTGTTGAAAAATGAGGAAACAGAAGTTGTCGAAAGACAAGCAGTCAAACTACATCACAGCGTCCATGAAATCCAGATCTCTGGATTGTGAAATCAGGCCTTCTGCTTACAAATTTGAGCCTTCTCACACCACCATAAACTCCAAAATGTGAAAATAAAGTTAATACCAAAAAGGCATCTTTTTCCCCAATCACCACAATGTGCAGTGATGGAAATAGAAATAAATGACTTAGCAAATGCATTCTGGTTCAAATAATCTGTATATAAGCTATAAAAACATAATAATGAGACAGATTCTTTTTAGTCATCTTTCTTTATATTGGTAATTACACTTTTATTTAACTTTATTTTAAAGAAAAATGCAATTTTTCCACTCAAGTAAAGAAGTCATATATGCCCACTAAGGAAAGCTTGAACAAATATAAAAAGTATAAAAAAGATAATAGCCAAATTTCTAAAGCATTCAAAAAAGGAAAAATGGAATGGCATCTGATTAGGAAACATGCCTCAAAAGGTATAATTGAGAGGACACACAGGGCTGCCGACCTTAAGGCGTTGAGCAGACCAGCATACAGGCATGGCCTGAGAACTGAGAACTTGCTGGAGATGCAAATTCACATGTACTGCTCCAGACCCACTAAATCAGAAGTTCTGAGAATGAAGGTCAGCAATCGGTCGGGTTTTTATTATTTTTTTTTAGTATACTTGACACACAAAGTTACATTAGTTTCCGGTGTACAACAGAGTAGTTCAACGTCTCTCTCTGTTCTGCTGTATTCACCTCAACTACAGCTACCATCTGTCACCACACAACGCTGTTACAGTATCAATGACTCTATTCCCTGGGCCCTGCCTTTTATCCCAGTGACTTATTCATTCCATCACCAGGAGCCTTGAACTTCCTGCTTCCCTTCACCCATTTGGCCAACCTCCCTCTCCCCTCCTGTCTGGCAACCATCCGCGTGTTCTCTGTATTGGTAGGTCTGATTCTGCCTTTTGTTTGTTTATTTCTTTTTTTATTCCACATGAGTGAAGTCATACAGTATTTGTCTTTCTCAGTCTGACTAGCAAGAGGTGTTTTAACAAGCCCTTCAAGGTACTGATATAGCTGAGTTTGAGAAATACCAGTTTAGAGAAAACTTAAGGGGATTATGTTCATGTGTTTAAATAATTGACAGTGTTTTTTAAAGCGAGACCTACTTATTAATTTGTGCGTCAGCGTACAGAGCAGATCCAGTGAATGGACATTTAAGGGGGTAGATTTTGACCTGACACAGATGAGAACTACCAATTGAACAGAGCTGTTGGCCGATGAGACTGACCCCCTCGGGGATGACTGGGTATCTCTAGGCTGAAGTGGGAGACGAGTGCCTACGTTGGACTGGGCGGGGGAGGGGGAGGATAAGCTAATTACACAGATTTCTGGGGCTCTCAGAAAATGTCCGTGGCTCTTTCTAGTTCTGCATTACGAATATTCTGCTCTAAAATCAGCCTCACTATCCAACGTCTGTGTTAATGAGGTGAGGACTAGATAATACTAACAATTATTCATTGCTGACAACCAAGGATAGAGAGGAGTCCAGAGTTCTACTCTTCATAGCCTTGCCCCAATGCCTCATTACTTGTCCTAATTTTTTTTCTTACACTTTAACACATGACCCTGACTTTATTTAATAAGAAGCCCTCTGACTTAAAGCCCAGTGCAGTGTGATAAAAATTCTGTTGGAAACATCCACAGCTCCAGTTTCAATTCTGGTTCTTTTAGCGAGTAGTTTTGTGCCTCAGTTTCTCCTCTGTAAAATTAAATGGTTAGAATAGATGACTCAGGTACCATTCAGCTTGAAATTCTGTCCCACATACTGAGCTCCTACACACCTAACACATTCAGCAATCATCCACCAGAGTTTCTGAGGTGTGGGTAGGATTTTGTCTATCCATTTGTTAATAAGAATGATTTTTTTTATCTAAACAAGAAACTCATGATCTTTACAGTTTGAGATTCTTCCCAGGTTCTAGGTATTGGCCTAGAACTATAGAATAGTTGCCTATTCAACAACAAAAAGTGAGGGGTTTGGAACAGTTCTTTGTATCTCTCTAAGTTCAATATGGAGTTGGGCTGTGGATGGCCAGCAGATAGTTTCCTTAACTGGAAAAAGTTTTCGAATGAGGCTTGGTGGACTAAATATCTTTTGCATCATTACAAAGAGAAAAATAGAGAAATCTCATAACTAAAGAAAGTGAAATCCACTTTACTTAATGCGGACCTCTGTCTCTGGTGTGCAGGTCCTCTGTGTCCAAAGATAATTAGCACTTTATAATGCTAATTATTATAATTATGTCTGAGAAAAAAATCATTAGGGGGTAGGTCCGTTCACTGATTTTCAATTGCCCCCTCTATTTAAAAATAAGGTCACTTTTCTATGAAATAGCTTTAGGAGCTCAAAGAAGAAAGAGGGTTAGGGAAAATTCTGTGTAGGGATAGTCCTGAGTTTTTAATATTCTTATAATTCTATGATGTGTCTGGGCCTGAGCAGGGAGGAAAATAGTGAAGATGTTTAGTCTAGGAGACTAAAAATCGGGACCCAGAAGAGCAAATGTTTCTATAAGACTTTGTCTTCAAATCAGCACTTATTTATCACTCACTGTGTGCCTGGTATTGTGTGCTTGCTTGCGCTCACCTGTTCCAGGTGCTACCTCATATAATAACCGTCACCACAGTTCCATGAAGAAAGTATTGGCACCATTCCATGTGCCCAATGTCAAGGGTATAGGAAACAGAAATCTGCTTTCTGACTCAGGTTTTGCTCACTCCAAAGTGCATGCTGTGAACCCTCTCTTGCCTGTGCATCCATGTAAATATGTAAATACACCATTACCATTAGAGCTCTGGAAGTACTGAACCATTGTCAGCAGGGGGGGTGGGGGGTGGAGCGGGGAGGATGCAGCTTAGAGATGCAGGAGTGGAGGTGTGGAGGTTGCCTGAGAGAACCCCACCATCAGGAGGAAGATCAAGGCAACAGGAGAATTAAGGATACTTTCTGAGAGCCCCAAAAGTACAGCTGTGGCTCAGCAGGAAGAATTTGGGACGTGGAGTGAAAATAGTCAGGTTCTGAAGAACAGCTCCATCTCTGCCTTTCTGGGTGACCACGAAAGAGGCCGTTCACTTTGCGGGGCCTCGTTACTAATGCCTAAAGTAACAACTGCCGCAGCTGTTACCCTTACTACTTATCCTCCTACCACTATTATCACCACTATGACTATTCTGGAAACTTCCTGGGTGCCAGGCACAGTGCAAAGCACATTGTATCCACTGTCTTATAAAATACTCCCAAAGCATTCTTATTAATCCAATTTCACATATAAGAAAAGTGAGGTGCAAAGAGGCTAAGTTATTCGTATATGGACATGCTTTATAATATGTGAAACACCATCCATGCTAGGTATCATTACTAAGAAACTATCAGCTAAGGAGGAAGAAGTGGCCTTTCATCTTTCAAAGATGAGCAGTTGTCTTTCTGTTTAATGGTTTTTTAAAAATCCCCTTGTGACAAGCTCCAGAGGACAAATAATTTATTTCTTGTGGTGTATGGCTTTCTAAATGAATTAATTGATAGGAATCCCATTGTCAGTCTGAGGGATATGGAAATAAAACAGACATAAGATGTTCTCTACCAAACTAATTTGTGCTTTAAACACATAAATAATAATTTTTTTAAAGTAATTGTGTGTTTACCTTCTCTTCTGCTTCCGAACCTGTTTCTTTGTTGTGTCTTTCCACCATCAGTTGAGAAGTTCGGTTTTGCTGTTTGAGTATTAGTAAGTGGAATTAAACAGTAAATATTGCTGGCGGGGGGTAGAGGAGGTGGGGTCCAAAAATAACTCTCAGTTCATCCCTGCCCTCATTCACTGAATAGGGTATAGGAAGAATAGTTATAATACTCATATTCATAGTACAGTAGTGAGATCCACTCTTTCCTTTTCAGGGGGCCATGAGACCAAAATTATTTTTACAGTAATACTAAGGTATTTGCCTTTTCACTGTGCTGAGACTTGCACTGATTGTGCCAAAGCAATGGTGCTACAGCACAAATTAAGACCATGAAAATAAACTATACTGATAATAACTGTATTCTTCACCAATATTCACGTGCAGGGGAAAAAAAGTCAGTTTCATTTAAGAAAGTCCTTGGTGAAGTAGTAAAAATATTAATTTCATTAAATCTCAACCCTTGAGTACAAGTCTTTTTAATATTCTGTGTGATGAAATGGGAAGAACATTTAAAGCCCTTCTGCTGCATACAAAAGTATGACAATTGTCTCAAGGAAAAGCACTTGTATGTTTTCAAGGACCACCATTTTTACCTAAAAGAATGAGGGACAAAGTATGAGTTTTCCAAGTTGGATATCTGGCAGATATTGTCTTAAAAATAAATGAAGGGAGCTTGTGGCTTCAAGGAAAACAACTGACAATATTTATGGCCAATAATAAAATTAAAGCTTTCAAGCAACAGTGACTTGACAGCTCCCCAATACTTAAAGAATTTTCTGATGAGACTGATGATGATGCTAATAAATATGGGGTTTTAATACTTTATAGTGAAATGAATCAAAGATTGAAAGATACACGTAACCCTGAAAAACAATATTTTTCTTTTTTTTTTTAATTTTATTTTTATTCTTTGCCCAAGGGGTACAGGTCTGTGAATCATCAGGCTTTCAATGCATGACCAACACATGATTTTATGTAATCATGGATGAGTAAAAGAGACATTGAAGTGCAAGACAGACCATTGGATTTTAATTCAGCAGAGTACGAAACATTGACTTCTGACTCCATATTGCAACTAACCTTTAAGAAACTAACACTTGTTGAATTTTAGGTAGTATCAAAGAAAAATATCTACAGCTATATGAGAAAGGCTGTTCAAATGCTTTTCTCTATTTCAGTTACATTTCTGTGTGAGTCAGAACCTGTTTTCATGTATATTTCAACCAAAAGTGGATTGAATATGAAAATCCAAGAGTCTTCTTTTAAACCGGACATTGAAGAGATATTTTAGTTTAGAAAATATAATTATTTTTCATAAAAATTTTAACTTTTATTAATTTATAACAAGTTTATTCGTTTTAAAATCAATTAATATATAAACTTTTATAATATCTTAGTTTTAATTCTAATATGGTAAATATTAATATATACATCATACCCACAAAAATCTTTGGGGATCTCAGTAATTTTTGAGAGAGTAAATCATCTGAGAACAAAAAGTTTGAAAACTGCTGGTCTAAGGAGCTAAACAGTTGTATGAATTGCCCTTGAATGTGTAAATTGGTACAACCTTTCTGCAGGGCAATTTATCAAAACTATAAAAATTTGGGTAATTTTGACCAGCAATTTCCACCTCTAGTAATTAATCCTTAACAAAGAGTTGTGGATAGGAACGATCATTTATTTATTAGAATTTTCATCATGTTACATTCTCTAAGACCAAAAAACACCTGAAAATATCCAGGAGATTGTTTAAATAAATTTTAGTATCCCCTTAAGATAGAATAGCATGAAACCATCAACAATATATTAAGATACATAAAAGAAAAATGGATGGTGTTGAAAATGTTAATAATATATTAAATTTAGAAATGATATAAAGTAGTACCTATCGAATAAATATTATTTTGAAAAACTAAAATGAAAACTCTCTCCTCCCCCATATATTTACCTGCTGTATTTCTATTTCTTTCCATATAGCTAGAAATGTTAGAAATGAATTTGGGCAGCTGGTGGAAAAAATACTTTATTATTAGTGTTTTTAAGAATATTTTGTATTTTCCTAGTTTTCTACAGAAAATGCATTAATTTTATCAGAAAAAAATGTTTACAAGATGTGGTAGATGGATCATGACTTTCAGGTTTTTATTTTTTTATTTCTAGTCTTTTATTCCTGAGCTTTGATAGAAGAGACTAGGGAGAGCATGTGAGTCTAAGGAGAAAGGAAGAAGAGCACAGAATTTCTGGGGCACTGGGGAAATCATATGATAAAGGAGAGGCTAAGAGAATCAGCTTTATTAATGAGTGATGCTAGCTCATTTTAATAGGTGCAGGGTTAAAAATATGAAACTGTCATTTTTGGTAAGTAAAAAGTGGCTGAACATCAGCAATTCATGTTGAATAACTCATTTAATATAACAGACATTATTATGCCCACTATAGTTGAGAAAATGAAGATCAAAGTTTAAATAACTTGCTTACAGTAACACAAGTCCATGCATTTTCTAAAACAGGTTTTCCTTTCTTCAAAGTCTTCTCTTAGACCAGCTTGAGGGGAAGATCTTCTACATGGGCACATGGGACATCTTCACAAACCAAAAGGTTATGCATAATTTCTTCCTAGAAAATCTTTGTCTACATATCTAAGATGGTGGAAGACCCCCAGATGCACAAGAGGATTAAAAACTGTTTGACAAAAAAAAAAACTGTTTGACAAGGCTCCTGGGTGACTGGGTTGAGTATCCAACTCTTGGTTTCCACTGGAGTCATGATCTTGGGTCATTGCCTCAGGGTCATGGGATCTGAGTCCCACATTGGGCTCTGCACTGGGCATGGAGTCTGCTTGTCCCTCCCCCTACCCCCTTCTGTCTCTCTGCGCTCTCTCTCTCTAAATGAATAAAATCTTAAAACAATAGCAAAAACTGTTTGACATACTCTTAGTCAATAGTTTAGCTATTAATAAAGTTGATAAATAAAAACAAAACATTTAGTTATAATAAATGTATCATAAATAAAGACCAGAAAAGTTTTCAAGAATTTGTCACCTGCTCTTTTCCAAAAATGACTTTGAGACCCTGCTTGGATGGGAAAAGTAGTATAATAATCTAGGAAGTTCGAAGGCTGTACCCCCTGCCCCCTCTCAAAAAAAAGCAGCTAAAAATAAAGCAACAAGGTATAAAAATATTAACCAGAGTTGGGTAATAGAACCAAACAGGACCCCATTTAAGCTAAAAAGAAAAAAAATATATTGAAAGATAAAAGAGCTGGAAGGAAATGCTAAAAGAAAAAATACTGCTTAAACAACAATCTCAGAACAGGTTCAACCCCTTCAGAAAATACTAAGAGACAAAATCAAGAATAGGCAAATTCTATTTTAATATAAAATGGTATAATTCAGAAAAGAAAGTCGATAATTCAGAAGCACACTGTAAATGCTAAGTTGAAGAAGACCCAGAGTAGAGGTGATCTTGGAAAGGGAGAAGCCTAATGAAGTTGGATGAAGCTGCCCCAGAGCCACTTGGGTAACTATATTTGGACATAACTTATCCTAGGTATAGCCAGGAGAAGCAAGAGCTGAAGATAAACCAGCATAGATATAGATGGGTGAAAGTGGATGAAGGGAAGGTATATTTGATTCATGCAAGCATCCAAATTATGGAGCCAGCTTTGTTCTATTAATGTGAAATATCAATAGAGACATTCTTTGTTTGGAATATGGTAGATCTGACATAATTAAAAAGGAATTCTTAAAGGAGGAACTCTCCAGGAATTCCAATGTGTGATGTGGGTTCATCATGCACTCCAATGGAAACGTTTTTCTGCTTGAAAAACAGCATCTCATGGAATAAGCATTTTGTGGAATGCATTTAGTGAAGAATGGATCTGGTCTCCAAACATCATTTTATGAACAAGTAAATTCAAATTCTAAGAAGTGAAGTGACTTTTCCAAAAATTATGGATAATTACAAATTAAACTCAACTTGGGTCTCCTGTGTGTGTCAGTTCATTGTTTGTTGACATGTTTTCATTAAGAGACATATGGGCAAGCCTGCCTTAAGCCAGTGCTTTCTCATTTTCATTCCATTTGCCTAAATCAGCTATGATATGAATGAGTGGAGAAGTTACTAGTAGTGAACATTGGTGTGGAGTGGCTTGTATAATTCTATGTGGGGACGCTTTAGTGGTATGCCCTTAAGATGATCATGAGTAAAGAAAGAAAACTTGTAGGGGAGTTAATGATTTATTAGAGAGCATGAGAAAGGACTCGGGTAGTACATGGAAATGCAGACCCTAAGTGGGATTCCAAATCAATAAAGTGTCCTTCAGGACTCTGCTCAGATGGTGCCTCCTACAAAGTGTAGGATATAACACTGATGACGTGTGGAATGTCCTTATCCTTTGGACACCCAGCTATGCTTGATTTGAACCTTCGGTTTCCTAGCTGTGGAATCTAGTATCTTCCCCCAAGATTTCTGCCAATTTCTGAAATCGCTTCTTAGAGAAATGACTGTGTTCCAGCCAGTATACTGACTTTCTCCCATTCACTCATTTTCCTTAAGAAACTCAGTCAGACTCATGTCAGATTTCATGAAGTCAGTAAATTCAATGAATACCTACAAGATTTTGGGAAGAAATCACATCAGCACCACACAGGCCCAGCTCCCCTCCTCACATTCTCTCCTCTCGTCCTAAAGCCCAGCCTCCAATCACTACGGTGACCAATTTACTATTGCCCAAATCAGAACACTTTGAGATTAAAAGAGGACACTACTGATGATACACTGGAATGATAAGTGTAAATCTGGACTATGTGGAAGAAAACAAGAGATAGGTTTTCCCACCAATAGGTGACCCTTACCCACTGTGAGCAGACCTATAGGAAATATAATTCTGTCTCCTCATCTTTGAGGGCTTCCCTGATTGGTCTGCTAAACTTTCCCGGAACCCTAGGGGATTCCAAAGAATAAATTTTTCTCTGACTCATTATACTTGTTTGATTCCTTGAGTTATTATTAATGGATTATCTCTCCCCTAACTTTGTTTATGCTTCCCACCACACTTTTATTCTTTTAAAGCAAAACACAATTAACCTCAATATAATCCTTTAGGTACACATCTATCTTTTCCACTAAACAGTAAGCTCCTTTGGGGCAAAGACCATATCAACTTCATTATAGCAAAATATTCTAATTGCCTCCAAATATCTGTTTTATCCTTTTTCTATCATAATAGAACCTTAAGTTTTAGCCACGCACATGGCCACCCAGAATTAAAACTGTATTTCTCAGCCAGCCACTTCTGTAGCTAGGAATAACCATGTGATAAAAATGCATACAGTGGAATAAGAGTTGTTAGTTATGCATGCACTTTTTTGGCATTCTACTCACCTTTGCCAATTCGTATTCCTGCTAGATGGCATATGAATTTGATGGTATAGCAAAGAATATTATTAATCACCAATTGTATATGTGGTCCTCTACATTTACCATCCTCCTGTGTCAGTAATGTGAGATCATGGGACTGTCTTTCACCATGTGATTGAAGCAGGAGTTGCATCACTTCCAGAAAGAGTCAGTTAAGACTCAGTGTGTCTTTTCCATTTCTCTTTTCCACAATGACCTTGGAAACCACTAGTGCCAGACATACAGCAATGGGAAGGGCCACTGGACCCATATAAGACAACTCAGATTTGGAGCAAGTTTCTTACTGCAGCATAGCCTAGATATGACACTAGACTAGATAATAAACCACCTTGAAGCCATGCAGTCAGATTCAACACCTCAGGGGTAAGACAGCCATGATAGAGGGGCATCTGGGTCCCTGACATTGTGGAGATAACATACCACCTTGGAATTATTTACTCCTAATATTTATGTGGGAAATAAATACCTATCTGTTTAAGCCACCACTAATTTGGGTCAATTTTGTAGCAGTCTAGTCCATTCTTAATAACATTTTTGCACTTCTCATAGTGTCTTGTATGGTATCTCATTTATCAGAGATATTCAACTGAACATTTGGTCAATTGACATGGGGTAGATGTGGAGACAGTGTGAGAAGATAAAGGGTATTCAGGCAAACCCATTTTAAGGGGCAGTCCAGGGCGCCTGGGTGGCTCAGTGGGTTAAAGCCTCTGCCTTCAGTTCAGGTCATGATCTCAGGGTCCTGGGATCAAGGCCCGCATCAGGCTCCCTGCTCAGCGGGGAGCCTGCTTCCTCCTCTCTCTGCCTGTCTCTCTGCCTACTTGTGATCTGACCTATCTCTCTCTGTGTCAAATAAATAAATAAAATCTTAAAAAAAATTAAGGGGCAGTCCATTGACGAGGAAAAGCTATTTAAGAAGTCTAAACTTCTAGACAAGATTTCATGGCATTCCTGGGCATACCAATTGGGAAATAGAGTCCTAAACCAGAAGAGTCCCTCTGTAATTCCATGGGTCTGATCACATCTACAAGATGGGGTTTTCTTTTTTTCTTTTTTGGTTTTTTTGGCTTGCACTATGCTTTTTAAAAAATGTGCATTGGTTGCAAATATTCAAAAATAGAGTTTACCTGGAAATCTATGTTTCTGGCTTCTTCTGAAAAATAAAAAGATCTGGAAAATTAGGGCACATATGAAACCATGGCTGCCCCTTTTAATCAGGACATGAGTAAACAGTTCATGATGACTATGAAATTGTCTCTCCGACATTGAGGCTATTTGTCAAGTGCCATCAATTTCACAGTGCTTGCTTTCTTGCTTTTTAAAAACTTGGCCTGCTTCTATAGGAATCTTACAAATAACTAAGATTGAGAGCCCTACCTAAGATATTGGAACACCTGACTCAGACATTTGCTTTAGGAGCAAGATCCTAGGACACAAGGGTTGAATAGCAAGAACAAAAGGAAGTGGGAGATAACAAGAGACAGCAGTACTGCCAACAGAGGGACCTCAGGCAACAAGAACTGTGATGGCAGAAGGCATTTATACGAGCAGGTGTGATGAGAGGACAATGATCCCAGTAGGTACATGACCATCATATTCTCTGCCTGTTCTCTTAGCCCCACCAAAAGATGAAGTGGCCCCCAGGCCCCAGGTCTAATGTAAGAACCATATGCTGTTGTGCTCTTTTGAGCTCTGCTCCTAGATCTTGATAGAATTCTTGACAACCTGAATGGTGATTGGTGCTTCTCCAAAGACTTGAAAGATTGAGAGGAAAATAGATAGTCTATTCGTCTCCCCCCTACTCATCTTGGTTTCAATAAGAAATGTGAAGATGGAAGGTGAAATACAAGCAGAGACAAAATGAGGTTGTAAATCAAACACTTTCTTACTTTCCTTGCTCAGAAAAGCTTGTTGAGTGCTTAAGAGAGCAAGGGAAAGAGCAAGATGTGGAGAGGAAGGGAGGCAGGGAGGAGACTCACATTGAGACAAAGGGAAAAGTTGTATCGTTGTATTTCAGTTAATCTCTTGATGTTGGTAGGTATAGAGCCCCAGATGTTAGAGCTAATGCAATATGCATTAGTCCATCACATTGGGAAAACTCTAGTCCCAGCAACAAGGAATTAATAAATCTAGTAATTGTGTCATGTTGGGAACATAGACTAGGAAAAAAAATTGCATAAATTTTTGATAAATGTGCATGCCCAGATAGTATGTTTCTGAGGCCTTCCACAGAGACTGACCCAAAGGTTGCCCAGGAATTTCTTCTCTTCCACTCTGCCCTCTAGGAGGAGCTGGTATGAAACAGAATGGTCATTTATTGAGTGTGGCATTGGCATCCAATTAATAGCATACAAAATCAATTCTCTATGCTTTGTTTCTTATCAAACCCATC
>LNAC01000676.1:709919-727419 GCA_002007465.1 Ailurus styani | reverse complement strand
AACTGAAAATGAAAAGTTTCTCATTTGTGGTAACTAAGCCATTAGGAAAGCCAAGATGTTTCTCCAAAAATATTTTTTTAAAGACTTTATTTATTTATTTGACAGAGAGAGGGATCACAAGTAGGCAGAGAAGCAGGCAGAGAGAGAGGAGGAAGCAGGCTCCCCGCTGAGCAGAAAGCCTGACTCGGGCCTTGATCCCAGGACCCTGAGATCATGACCTGAGCTGAAGGCAGAGGCTTTAACCCACTGAGCCACCCAGGCGCCCTCCAAAAATATTTTTTAAAGGAAAAGTAGTCATGAAAAACTTCTCTGGAGGTGCGTGGGTGGCTTATTCGGTTAAGTGTCCAACTCAATTTCAGCTCAGGTCATGACTTCAAGGTTGTGAGGCTCCACACTAGGCGTGGAACCTGACTAAGATTCTCTCTCTCCCTCTCTTTCTCTGTCCCTCCCCAACCCCCTACACCAGCTTGTGATGGCTCTCTCTCTCTAAAATAAATAAATAAATAAATAAATAAATAAATAAATAAATAAATAAATAAAATTAAAAATAAATCAGATCACTTTTAAATATACTATATAGGACATTTTCCTCTATGTTCCTAAGAGAGATGAACTTACAATGTTCAGGTTTTGTGTGACCTTGGTATTTACATGAGTTATAATAAATTTGTATACTCTTTTTTTTTAAAGATTTTATTTATTTATTTGACATAGAGAGAGAGAGAGATCAGATCACAAGTGGGTGGAGAGGCAGGCAGAGAGAGAGAGGAGGAAGCAGGCTCCCCGCTGAGCAGGGAGCCCGATGTGGGGCTCCATCCCAGGACCCTGAGATCATGACCTGAGCCGAAGGCAGAGTCTTTAACCCACTGAGCCACCGAGGCACCCCAAAATTTGTATACTCTTTTGAAATCATTGAATTTTTATGATTGTCAATAATTTTTTTATCATCAAAATCTGTTCTTTTAAGCTTAGTAGAATTCATCAATAAAACTGTCTGGGTCTAACATGTAAAGAGCTTGGAACCCATCAATCTGGTCCTCACAACAAAAAAAGCTGAACAAACTGAAAATCAACAATTGTTCTTAGATCTATCAGAGTATTGAGACCACAAGGCAAACCACTGCCCCCAAAACTGAAAAGACAGACAGATGGATAGAGAGAATCACAGCTTATTGGGAACAGAAGCTACTAGAGCCAGGAACTAGTAAGAACATAAAAATGTCAATTGACCAGTTGCTGGAGGCTGAGTATGAACTAGCTTAAGAGATAAAAATTCCTGGAAGCCCAGGATTAAGGGTCTTTCCACACTTTTGTGGGTTTTACACTCATAAGCTCCACCAGCCTCTTACAGTGAAGATCAGGGACAAATTCTCGGGTGCTCTAACAGAAGAAGGAGGAAAGTAACCACTCTGAAACATGCCCATATAATTCTGTTCTCTTTAGCAAAGAGACCTTCTTTCAAGAGAAACAATTTTGCCAGATCCTAACTGATATGGGGCAAAGGAAATGTCCAGAACCAGTTCTCTCTAGTTTCTCAGATGGCAGGGGTAAATGCACAATTCCAGTACTGCCAAGCCTTCCTGTCTTACCCAAGGGGAAGAAAAAGCCAACAAATAATTGTAAAGATCACAAGCCAGGCACAGGCCCACTAAAAGACTGAGATCTAATCATAGTCAGATCACAGAACGCTTTGCTTCACACCTTACTGTCACATCAACAGCACTCCTTTACAAGAAGAGGGAAGTACAGCAGAAAGAACTCCAATACTCGGATTCTGTTTAAAAATGAGTCTTTAGAGAAACCCAAAGTCAACCTAGGACACAAAAACAAGGATACTAGAGGAAATTTTAACCTCTGACACCTGCAGCAAACAGTAAACACAACTTAAGTCCTTGCCAGATAAATGTAACACCTAACACTAAACGTCTGTTTGCCTCAGCTTTTTAACCAATAAATCATGTACAGCTTTCAATAAAGAGTTGCAAAATAAAGGTAAAACAAAACAAAACAAAAACACAGTCTCAAGACACAAAACAAGCATCAGAACAAGACTCAGAGATGACAGATTTTGACATCATCAGACCAGGAATTTAAAATAACTGTAATAAATATACTAGGGACACTAATGGAAGATTTAACAACGTAAGAGAACAAATGGGTAATGTAAGCAGAAAGGTGGAAACACTAAGAAAGAATTGAAATAAATGCTAGAAATAAAGAGTGGTAACAGAAATGAAGAATTTTTTTTGATGGCTCATCAGTAGACTGAAAACAGGTGAGGAAAGAATCAGTGATCAGTGATATAAGATTTAAAGATGTGTCAATAGAAACTTCCCAAACTGAAAAGCAAAGAGCAAATAGTGTATTAAAAAAAGGAGCAGATATCCAAGAACAATTACAAAGGTTGTAACACATACAATAGGAATACCAGAAGGAAAAGAGAGAAGAGAAAAAAATATCTGAAGTGATAGTGACTAAGGATTTTCCAAAATTAGTGACAAACACCAAACTTCTGATCAAGGATCAGAGGACACCAAGCAGAAGAAATAGTAATTAAGAACAAAACAAAACAAAACAAAACAAAAAACAAATAAACAAACAATGCCTAGGCATATTATATTCAAGCTGCAGAAAACAAAAACAAATAGAAAACATTTCGAAAGTGATCAGAAAAAAATCTTTACCTATAGAAAAAAAAAGTGTAAGACTTCTCTTGAGAAACCATGCAAGCAGGAAGAAAGTAAATGAAATATTTAAAGTATTGGAGGGGAAAAGAAACATATCAGCCTAGATTTCTATATCCAGTGAAATTATTCCTCATAATTGAAAGGAAAATAAAGACATTCTCAAACAAACAAAAATTGAGGGAATTTGTTGCCAGTAGACTTGCCTTGCAGAAAATGTTTCAAATGAGAGATGGAAAATGATAGGTAAGAAAATTCAATCTACATGAAGAAAAGAAAGGCAATAGAAGAGGAATAAATGAAGGTAAAAGAAAATATTTTTCTTATTCAAAATTGATCTAAAAGGTAACTGTTCTAATAATAGTAGCAGTAATGCATTGGATGATTATAGCTTCTAGATAAGTGAAATGAGTAGCAGCAATGTTCTAAGGGCCAAAAGAGAGGATTGGAAATGCTTAGTTAGAAAGTACCTGCAGTACTCGTGCAGTGGCCTAGTATTATTCAAAAGTCGGCTTAGATTAGTAAATGTATATTGCAGATTCTAGGGCAACCACTAAAAAAATTTTAAAAACTTGTGATTGGTATGCTAAGGAAGAAGGAGAGAAAATGGAAAAAGCTGTAAATATAAAAAGTTGAATTAGGAGCACCTGGTTAGCTCAGTTGGAGGGGCAGGTGACTCTTGATTTTGGGGTGGTGAGTTCAAGCCCCTTGTTGTGTGTAGAGATTACTAAAAAAAAAAAGCTGTATTAAAATCAGAGAAGATAGAAAACAATATGAAGATAACAAAGTAACAAAGAAAGTGATGAGTAGAAAATGGTAAAAAAAAATAGGACAGTTAATTCATCCAACTGTATGAATAATCACTTTAAATGGGAATGGTCTAAATTCACCAATTAAAAGACAGAAACTGTCAGTATGGATTAAAAACAAACAAATAAAAACCAGATTCAGCTCAGCAAGAAATTCATTTTAACTATAAAGTAATAGATTAAAAGTAAAGGGATAAAGGGAGCCTCAGGCAGCTGGGCCAGTCTGGGTCAGCAAGGTGCCCCAGCTGGGTGACACAAGTGGCCTCTCTTCTGGTGCACAATGCTTTGGGGCCTGCTGTGCAGCCTACTGGCCCTGGAAGAGACCGTCCATACACCCCAGTTCATGAAGGCTCTCCTGGACCTGGAGCAGACTCTGATGAGCAGATGGGTTGCAGCAGTGGCTCACTGAGGCAGGGATGTAATCCAGTGCTTTGGGAGGAGGGGCTACAACCTAGTGAGCTGAAGATGCTGAAGGTGCCAGAAAGCATTCTTGCTGAGCTCTACCATGACTTGCAGAGGAAAACTTTCTACCCAGCCCTCATCAGACACTAGCACCTGGTGGCCATGATCTGGGAAGAGCCTAATGAAGTCTGCAGCAAACTTGGCTGGGGCTACCTCTGACACCTTCCCAGGAGACTTCAACATTTACCTCAGTGCACAACCTGAGGGGTTGGCACAGGAAGACTGGTGGGGAAATGAGGCTCCCAGAAACAGCCTGGACTGGTCCATGAAGCTATGGGAATGTCATTCACACCAGTGCCTCCTGCAGGGGACCCAGAAGGAAATCCAGCTATGATTCCAGAGCAGTAAGCTGGTGGACTGGGCAAAAGAAGCCCACCACATAAACATCTACCCAGCTTGAGCCTTCAGGCTTCCCTCTGGCACCCTGGCATTCACCTAGGACCAACTAGCTCTGCTGACAAGAACTTGAGCCCACATCCAAACTCTGCCCATCTGTCTACCTTCTGCCCCACCCCAGCCCAAGGGAGTTTGATCCACCAACATTATGTGCCTTTCGGTATCCTAAGCTAGCAAGAAACTGGACCAAACCTTTTCTGTACCAAAGTGCCAGACAACATTTGAGGTATCTCCAAACTAATTGTATGACCTCCTCTCCTCCAAAGATTTAGACATTATAACTCAAGGTGTTGTGAAAAAAAATAAAGGATTAAAAAAAGATATGCCATGCTAATATTATTCAAGAAAGCTGAAGTTCCTATGTTAATAGCAGATAAAGCAGGCTTCAGAAGTAAGGATAATTTTCAGGGATAAAGAGAGCCATACACATGATAAAGGGGTCAATTCTCCAAGACTTAACAATCCTTAATGTGTATGTACCTAACAATAGAGCATCAAAATACATGAGGCAAAAACTGATAGAATTTTAAAGAGAAACAGGCAAATCCATTATTATTATTGGAGACTTCAAAACTCTTGTAACAGTAATTGACAGATCTAGCAAACAAAGGAAAATTCAATATTGTTAATGTATTGATTCTTCCCAGTATGATCTAAAGATTCAGTGTTACATCAAACAAAATCCCAGAAATTATTTTTTGAATATTGACAAAATGATTCTACGGTTTATATTAAAAGGTAAAAGACATCAAATAACCAACACAATATTGAAGAAGAACAGTTAGCAACTCATTCTACCTGACTTCAAGACGTACTATAAAACCACAGTAATTAAGGCAGTATGGTATTGGCAAAGTAATAGACAAATAGATCAACAGAACAGAATAGAAAGCCCAGAAGTAGACCCACAAAAATATGGCCAAAAATCTTTGACAAGGAATAAAAGCAATTCAAGTGGAAAAGGATAATCTTTTTAGCAAATGACAATGGAACAACTGGATAACTGCATGGAAAAAAAATGATACAGACCTTATACCTTCATAAAAATGAACTCAAAATTAATCACAGACCTAAATGTAAAATAAAAAATTCTAAAACTTCTGTAAGGTAACACAGGAGAAAATCTACATCGAGCTTGAAGATGAATTTTTAAATACAACCCAAAGCACAATCCATGAAAAAAAAGTTTATGTCAAATTTCATTTAAAAGAAAATTTTCTGCTCTGTGAAAGACAGTGTTAAGAGAACAAAAAGGCCACAGGGAAAAAATACTTGTAAAACCTACATTGTATGAAGATCTTGTACCTAAAATCTACAAAGAACTCTTAAAACTCAACAATAACAAAACAAACAACCTAATGAAAACATGGGCAAAAGATCTGAACAGACACCTATCCAAAAGAGATATACAGATGTCAAATAAGCCTATGAAAAGATGTTCAATATTCCATGTCATTAAGGAATTGCAGATTAAAACGAGATACCATTCCACAGCTCTTAGAATGGCTACAATCCAAACACTGCCAACAACAACAAATGGTAGCAAAGATATGGAGAAACAGGAACTCTCATGAGAATCAAAATGACATAGCCATTTTGGAAGAAAGTTCAATATTTTCTTACAAAGGTAAACACAGGCTTACCATACAATCCAGCACTTGTACTCTCAGGCATTTATCCAAATGAGTTGAAAACATATTTGCACAAAATCTATATACTAATGTCTATAGTAGCTTTACACATAATTGCTAAAACTGGAAACACTCAAGTCCTTTAACATATGACTGGATAAACAAACTGTGGTATATCCATGCGATGGAATAGTATTCACCATATAAAGATCAAGCTCTCAAGCCACAAAAGATTTGGAGGAAACTTAAATGCATGTTGCCACATGAAAGAAAACAGTCTGCAAAGGCTACACACTGTACGATTCTAATTATATGACATTCTGGAAAAGGCAAAACTATGGCTACAATGAAAAGATTATTGTTGACCAAAGGTTGGGGTAGGGAGAGATGAATAGGTAGAACACGGAAGATATGTATGCTGGTAAAAATTCTCTAAATGATATTGCAGTGATGACTCACCGGTTGCCAGGGTTTATGGGGGATGAAGGGATAAATAACTGGAACATGGAAGATTTTTAGGATGGTGATTCTATTCTGTATGATATGGTAATGGTGGATGCATGACACTATGCATTTGTCAAAAATGTGAAATTTATTCTGGTTTTTTTATCAGACCTACCAAAGACTTTGTATTTATTGGTCTTTCCCAAGAATTGGCTTTTGGTTTAGTGACCTGGTTTATACTTTTTTTTTTAAATATGGTTAATTTTCCCTTTTCTCTCCTAATTTTTCCCTTTACTTTTTGTATGTTTTATTGTTATTTTTTCTACCTTCTTTAAATGAATGCATAATTCATTTCTTTATGGCTTCTTAACAAACATATTTAATATGAGAAATTTTCATCTGAGTACCACTTTATAGGATATGGCTACACACACACACATGTGTGCATGCACGAACATGTTCTCATTATTTATTTCTGAATATTTATAATTTCCTGTTGGATTTCCTCTATAATCATAGTTATTTAGAATAAGCATAATTGTAATGTTTGTGTCCAGAAAACATGGCTTACATGACTTTTAAATTGAGAAACTTCTTGAAGTATACTTCAAGTATACTAATAGAGGATTAGTATTGGTTAATGTTTCATTGAATTTTGAATGGAATATAAATTATTTTGCCTGTATAAAATCCTATACAACTATTTCAATTACTTCTTGAATTTTTATTAGCTTTAGTTTTAATATGTATCAAAGTTACACTGTTGGGTGCCTTGAGGTTTGTAACTCATATTTTACTGATGAATTCTAGTTTTTACCAATATGATCTTATCTCACTTAATTCTTCTCACCTTAAATTCTACTTTCTCTGGTATTAAAATTGGCACATAGCTACTTTTAGTAGTTGTGAAATATGTCTTTTTCCTGTTCCCTTTTAAAATTGTCATAGCAATATTGAAAACAAACACAGCTCTGGAGATGTAATTACCAAACAACTTTTTTTCTTTCTCTCTATGCCTTCAAATCCTGTTTTAAGATGTGCCCTGCTTTCAGACAAACACTAAAAACACCATATAGTTTTTTATTTTTCTTCAGTAGTAAAATCCTTGACACTTCAAGTTTTAAACATTCTGAGTTTAATAACTTAAATGTTCATCCCTGTGTAGGACACAACTTTTCAACTCCTCAAGTTACTTCTCATCCAGCTCAGTCCTTGGGTTGGTGGAAAGCCTACCATCAGAAAGTAGGCTTTCTTTAATTTTTCTCTTGCTAGCCCTTCTATTCATGCTCTTCTACCTTGAATTGTTGGTCTCTGACTTGAAGTAGGGAGCAGGAAATTTTTGACTTACTAATACTGTTATAGTGATCTACCAGTAGAACTCTGCTGGCTCAGATGTTTGAATCTGCTTCTTTCTCTTCTAGACCATGGTTGAGAATCTCAGGTACTTTCTTTGATGTGGGCAGATCCAGCTCTAGTCTAACTTCTTACTCCCTCTTTCTCATCCCTATAGGTATTCAGTGATATCTACAGTTTCTCTGTATATGGTCTGTAATATCTCCAGGGACCTAAGGTGGATAGGACCTAAAATGACTCCATGCCAGCTCTTTCTTTTACGTGGCTCACAGCTGGACCCACAGGACATATTTCTGCATCCTTATTCTCTGATATGGCCATACTAAAAGCTTGTTCCTTAAATTCATCCTCAAACCTTATTTTGTCTTTCAGATTTCTTAGAATGGAATCAGACACACTGTGTCCCCAAAATTTTTGGAGGTTCACCTAGTAAGCTCTTCAAGTTATCTTGGTGGAAGATTTTTTTCTTTTGTGGGGTGGGATTCTCCAAAAATCTTCTACTTACTTTCATCTCTAAACCTAACCCTTTTACATCTTTCTTATGGGCAGTGGATATGAAGGTCATATAACTGGATTTTGGTCACCTCCTTTGAAAATTTCTTTCTGACCTAGAAGCTCACCTTGGAATGTAATATCTACAGTCTTTGTGACTTATCCAAAACTATTTTAGCATCTTGTTACATGACCTTTCCATACCATTCACTTTTAGGTATGTGTACCTCAGTGTTTTTAGATGAAAATAGCACTAGTCAACATTTTGCTCCAGTGTTTTCTAATATACATTGTTTTCGATGAGAAGTGTGATGCCAATTAGATTTTCATTTCTTTGTAGAAAACCTGTTTTTGTCTTTCCAGAAAGTTTATATTTTCTCATCCTCGATGTTTTTAAAATTTCATCCATGAAGTAGAATTACTGCATATATTCTGCTTAATATGAAGTGTATATCAAAAACTGAAAAATCATTTCTTTCTTTCTTCAGAATTATTTTATCTTTCTTAATAATTTCCTCTCCTCCATTCTTTCTTTTCTCTTCTATTAGAATTTTGAAATTTAGATGGGGTTGCTCTTGAAATTTTTGGATTTCTATTCCATGACAAATATGACTTTTCTAAAATATCATATGTATGTCATCTTAAGAGTCTTTTAGAGAGAGTTACCCTGTTCAATCACCTTAATTCATAAATATCAATCCGGCAGTGATATTAGGATGGGGGTGGGATGTACTCCTAGCTAGAGAGTGCCTGGAATTGGTGTCCTAGTTGTGGAAGACTTAAAGCCCTGTTAAAAGTTGCCATATACCTGGATATTCATCAGCTTCTTCCCACCATTTGCTATTTAACTTATCCTACTGAATCAGGTCAGAAGAAAGTAATTAAGTTACCCATATGTTCGAGCACATTTTCCCAATTTATCACCTTCACCATTGTCCTTGTGCCCCCTCTTCCTACTGAATCTTTGATTCTTAGCTTTGAACTTCTATAAAACAACTGCCCAAGCTTCTGAATATGTCACCTTCAGTTACTGCCATGTATACAACTCAATATTCCTTCCGTTTATTCAAGAATTTCTTAATATTTCTGCTTCACTGATGACTTCTTAAAGAATTTTAACATGGGAATTATTGAATTCTTTTTAAAAATATCTTTATTATTTTTAGAAATCTTGAGCAGAAGGGAAGTTAGGTACCTGCTCTCAGTTTTCTATCTTAACCCAGTTTCTCCAGAACATGTTCAAGGAGACCGTCTTTTAAGAACGATATTCTAGGCACCAAGTTCAAGATCAACACATTTCATTATTTTTAGTCCTGGAGTCTGACTGTAACACTATAATCATGATAGCCAAGAATAGAGAAGGCCAGCATTTGAAATTGACTTTGGCTAAGTCTGGGATGTTATGCTTGGTATTATTTCTTTTTGTCCAGAATAACTAAATAATTGCTTTCATAAAGTAGATAGTCCCTTTTAAAAATACATCAATTGAATATTGAAAAGTCACTCTCTTTAAAGGAGAGATTGTTTAATTGCACAGGAGTAGTTGCATCGGCAAGTTGCATCCACAAAAAGAATTCTGATCTTCAAAAGGGATCATAAAAATCAGAATCATTTTGAGAACTCTGAGATGTTACGTTTTCTCTACCAAGTGATTGTACTTTTCAAAAACATGAATTAAGCATTTAATGGTCAAAATAAGAAACAATATTCTAAGGCTACCTTGTTTATTCTTTTGAATAAAAGAATTTTATTTGATCTTATATTATTCAATAAAAATTTCTTTTCTAAGTACAGTAAAAAAACCCACCAAACTATTATGTGTCACCATCTGGAGGAGGATAAGTTAGTGCGCTGGGGTAAAAGCAAATATCCAAAAGTTAACATGCCAGGTCTTACATGAGTTGAATTTTTTTTTTATTCAGTAAAGATGGTAGAATCTCACCTTCTTTCCCCCTCATAATCATTAGCCCAGAAGGAAGAAGAGGTAAATTGAATAAAGTCCAACTCTCTTTTTTCCCAAGGAGTGGGACTAAAAGTACAGATTTATGACTAGAACTAAGAGGTAGGATTATATGTAAAAGACTCTCAATGACAGAATCAACCCTAGATTTTGAATTCAGAATACTTGCAGGTGGCCCATGATTCACACATTTCTAGAAAAGAGAAAGAGAATGTAAGAGAGCAAATAATAAATGGACAAAATGTTTGGGGTATGTTTTTAGAGACTATTTATTTCAGGGGCCCTTAACCAGTGGTCCACAGGTCCTTAATGAGAAATTTCTCTGAATATTTGTGATCCACTTGAACGTATATCCAAAATTTTCTAGATGTACATGCATAGGTAGCTTCCATCAGACTCCCAAAAGCTATCAGAGCTCACAAATCTATAGCTTTGTTGACATCAATGATCAATGAACGAGAACCTATAAGTTTGTAGAAATTTGACCAATGACTAAACTACACTGGTCCCCAAGGAGCCCTAGGCTTCTAGACATCGAGACCATACATTGCCTTGTATTACACTTTAAGCCACTGTCTGAGCCTAAAGCTTTTCTTTTTCAGATTTATAAACATAAAACAATATACATTATACTGTTCTCCCCATCCTTAAATGTAATATTTGATGCCAAAACTTTAGATTTAGTATAAGAATAAATCCCAGAAAGGAGAGGAAGTGATCTCTGCAATAGCATTGTCTGTTTTCTATTTTACCTTGAAGGTTTTTATATTAACATTACTTTTATAATTTTTCTAATGCTAAAAGAAATGCTCTTGAAAAGTGCACCATCTGTGCTTTGTCTGATTAGCTGGTCCAAATGGAATGGATGTCAAATTCTGAGTTCCTTTTATTTTTATGAAAATAAAAAGAAGCTTCACTTCTAACTCAGCTTTATGAGCGAATCAATGAGAAGTCATCTACTGCATAATCTTCCCCCTAGAAAGTGATAAATATTTACAGTATATAATGAGATTTCATGTCAAAAATTGATGGTATTTATTGTGTTTTAATAAAAGCAGATTTGGAAACATTAGTTTTATTAAACAAAAAACAGAATATTGTTTTAAAAATTGCCATTTTCATATTTGCTTTTTCTGTGGAGACCTTATATACAAAGGCAGATTTTTAGCTAACTATATTACTATGGAAATCAGCTCCAACTGAATAGAAATAGTACAAAATAATGAAAACACTAATACATCTTTACACATTGTATTATTCATCTATCAATTACTTTCCCTTTTGTGGGGCTCACTCTCCCAGGTTTGGCTGTTTAACAGTCATATTTTTTCCAATATTTATTCTCAATTTCTTTCCTCAATCTTGATCCTAAGAATTAACTAAAAAAGAATATTTAAAAGGTCATGTTGTCCTTTCCTGTGCAAATCTGGGAGATAAGGCTGTTACTAACGCATTTTCTAATTTTTTAAGTAAATGTTAAGGAGAACATTTGGTTCTCTTCTGAAAAGCTTTTCACAAACAGGTCAAATATGTTACAGGTGGCAGAATCACACATGCTCCTTCGTACCCCGTCTAGGTCCCCTAAGTCCTGGGGAAGTGACTTCAAAAGGATTATCTCTCACCGTGGTTAAAGGATCATCTAAAACTTTGAGTCTAATAGCTTTCGTCCAGGAAAGGCTCTTAAAGATGGATCTGGAGGAGGTAATGGTTCCTACAGCCAATGATGAAAATACATGGCCACAGGCGACTCTCCATCAAAGATTAAAACTCAGATGATTCTCAGCGTCTGGTACAAAATAATAGATGGTTGGTGACCACAGCAAATAGAGAAGTACAGGCTCACACAGACACTAAGATTTTCATTTGAAAACAATATTGTGCTGGCCAGAAAAAAAAATCTGTGTGCTAAATTCGGCCCGTGGGGCCCTAGATTTTGATTCCCAAACTACACAATATGACAAAATTCAGGGGACTGATTCTATCCCTTCCTCTCAACACTCTCATCCATGTCCTCTGAAGTTTTCCCCCCTCCCCATTAATGTTTTTCTGGCTATTATGTTTATTCTTTCACTTGGGTGGTTTTTTTGTTCCTAAATAGTTAATACATTCATGTGGTTCAAAATGAAGTGAAAATATAAAGTAATATCCAGTGAAAGCCTTGCTCCTACCCCAGCGCGTGTGTGTCCAGTTCCCATCCTGATTCCCATTCCCTCACAGACAACTTCTGTTACAGGTTGCTGGGTTTCCACCAATGTCATTATCTCTGTATTAAGCTAAATAAGCACACGAGCACACACATTCTTTTTTTTTTACATTTTTATTTATTTATTTTTTAATTTGCCCCAGGGGTACAGGTCCTTATGCTCCCAATTGTAAGACAAAATATTGCATGCTAAGCAGCTGCCTTCAGCTCAGGTCATGATCCCAGGGTCCGGGGATCAAGTCCCGCATCGGGCTCCCTGCTCAGCAGGGAGCCTGCTTCTCCCTCTGCCTCTGCCCACCACTCTGACTGCTTGTGCTCTCTCTGTCTCTGACAAATAAATAAATAAAATCTTTTTTAAAAAGTAATAAAATAAAGCTAATTACTTAAGAATCACTTAACTTGAAAACAAATATATGAATACAAATACACACACATACACACCCTTAGCATCTATCTGCCCTGGTGACCTTTATATAGATCTATGAATAGTGTGTTTCCTTTTTTTTTAAAGATTTTATTTATTTATTTGAGAGAGAGAGAGAGAGAAAGCAAGAGAAGGCATGAATGGGGAGGAGAGGGAGAAGCAGGCTCCCCACGAAGAGGGAGCCCAACATGGGCCTTGATCTTAGAACCCTGGGATCATGACCTGAGTCAAAGGCAGACACTTAACCACCTGATCCACCCAAGCTCCCCAACAGTGTGTTTCCTCATTCCTTTTTTGTAGCTGTATTGTATTCCTTCGAAAGGAGATATAGACCTAGATATATAGATAATTTATTTAGTCAGTCCAATACTAGTAGATATTCAAGTAATTTCCAAACATTATATATATCATAAAAAATGCTGAATGTATTATTTTTGCGTGACTGATAATCTGCACACATTATTTTGCATATGTACAAGCATATCTGTGAAGTAAATAGTAGAAATGGGATACCTGGGTCAAAAGAAGATGTAATTATAATTTTGACAAATATTGTAATTACCCTTAAAACCATACTCGTTTGAGTCAATATCCATTTTCACCATCCAGTCCTACCCCCTCTGCAAATGAAGGTGCTATCAAACTTTAGACTATTTGTCAATTTAATGGTCAAAAAAAGGTATTCTAGTGTAGTTTTAATGTGAATTTTTTATAAGATTGAGTATCTTCTCATATGTTTTAAAGCCTTTTATATTTGTTTCCCCATGAAATATCTGTATATATCTTTGGCTTATTTTTTAATAAGGTTATCGATGTTGCTTACAATTTCTAGTGTGTAATAAATTGGGGATATTTGCCCTTCGTCTGTAAGGTCAGTCAGATATTTATGTATATAAGTCCTACTTAACTGTTCGTCTTTTCTTGTTGCTAATGGTGATTTCATTTTCCATGTATGGGTCTTTTTTTTGTTAGTGCAATTGAATTTATCAACCTTTTGTTTTATGGCTTCTGGATTTTGAGTCAAGAAAGGACTCATGCCAAGGTTATAATGGAATTAACCTATGTTTTCTTCTAGTATTTTTATTATGATATATTTTTACATCCAAATCCCTGATACTCTTTGAATTTGCTATAGTAGATGGTATCACATATAGATTCAACTTTCAGGGACATTTCACTCATTTTTTTATAGATTTAAGATACCAACCTTATTATATATAATGCATCTGGCATTATATAATCCATGTGCTTAGATCTATTTCTGGAATTCTATCCAACTGGTTTGTTTTTCTATTATTCATAAATACCAGGGTGTTTTAATGATGTTTTCTTATATGGAATGGTTTAGTCCACCCCTAATGCTCTCCCTTACGGAAATTTTCCTTGGTTATCCTGGTTTTTATTTTCTCCAAATGAACTTGATCGGCTTTTCTAGCTTTTTTTATAATTGGATTTTTATTGGGATCATAAAAAGTTAATTAATATGGGAAGACTGGATATATTTATGATATAGAGTATCCTACCAAGAACAGTCTCTCTTTCCATTTCTTTTTTTTTAAGATTTTTTTTTATTATTTATTCATTTGAGACAGAGAGAGAGCACAAGCAGGGGAAAGAGGCAGGGGGGAAGGAAAAAAAAGTCTCCCCACTGAGCCAGGAGCCCGATGTGGGGCTCCATCCAAGGACCCAGAGATCATGACCTGAGCTGAAGGCAGACACTCAGCCATCTGTTGAAGTGAGCCACCCAGGTGCCCCTCTCTTTCCATTTCTTCAGGCTTTTTTGTGTATGTCCTTCAGGAGATTTTCAATATGTTCTTCATGTACATACTACGTATTTCCCATGATTTATTTTTAGCTATTTCACTTTGTATTAATATCTCTTTGGCAGATAAGTTTTTTCGTCTTTTACATAATTTTTATAAATTGCGTAAGAAAGCAATTTATTTCCATAGTAAGTAACATGTGGCTTTGGGGCTGAGATCGACACAGATAGGTAGATATACAGATGTGAGATTATCAGGTTAAGGAAACTTGCATCTATTCTTACTATGTTTGGTGTTTTTCAATCCAAAATGAATGTTGAACTTCGTCAGATGCCTTTTAGGGTCTTAGTTATGATCATATTATTTTCCCCCTTAAATGTATTAACATGATGAAGGACATTAATAGAGGCCCTAATATAAAACCATCCTTGCACTTCTTCAATTGAACCCAGTTGTTTCTGGTGCATTTTAATTGTTGCTAGATCCCATTAGCTGATGTTTTATTTAGAATGTTTGCATTAATGTGCATAAGGGATATTGTCCTTTGGTATTCTTTTCCCTACAATATTTGTTATATTTTGATATCTGCATTCATTAAAAAGTAATTCAGTTTTTTTCTAATGCTCTGGAAAACTTCAGATATTATTAACTTATATACTCATTAAGGTTTAGTAGACCTCTTTTCTGAACCTATCTGGGCCTGGTGCTTTTTGGAAGTGGCTCTTTTCTATGGAAACAGTCAGATTAAATTTTCTATTTCATCTTAATTTTGGAATATTTTGTATTCCTGAAAATAAAACATTTCATACAAGTTTTCAAATTTATTCAGATATTGCAGCAAAATTATTTTATTGAGCTTTAAATGTCCCCTGTTTCTCAGAATATCACCCCTCTCTTCTAACATTTCTTACTTTTGCTATCGAGGTTCTCTTTCTCTCTCTGTGTGATGAGATTAACAATTTATCGGTTTTTAAAAAATAGAAGTTTATAAACAAAAGCTAAAGACATTTTAAAAATAAAAACTTAAAAATAAAACTTACCATTATTCTATTTTCTAATTAATTCCTTCATGTTGTCATAATAATGCCATATAGCAAAATCTCCATGGCACTGTCACACTTGAACTTCAATATTGGCTGGGGCAGTTTCTCTCCAGGCCGTGGTGGTTGAAGCAGTTCCGTGTCGTGCTCTGGATTGCTTGTGCAGCTCAATTCTCCGTGTCTCTTGTCTTCCTCCAGAACCAGCAGGCTAGCTGAGGCGTGTTAGTCTCAGGGCAATTGCAGACACACACGATTTTACGCTGTTGCACATGCACACTACAAGCTCTACTGCATCCCATCTACCGGCGTCCCATCCACCGAAGAAATCCACAGGCTGGAGCACTGGGGCCAGAGGCAGGGGACATACGTGGAGAGAACTGAAAAAGTGGGACCAATATTCAATCTACCAAACTTCTTCTGCTTTCCCTGAGTTAATTTTTATTTTCTCTCCTCTAATTTTGAATTGGATATCTAGTCATTCTATTCATGACTCCCCCTTTTTTTTAATTTACGGTAAACTTTATTTTCATTGATACGTCACTTGACATAATTTTGAAGTAGATCTGTGTTCTAGGATGAGCCAAAGAACAGAAAACTTAAATCTCAAAAACGATTTTTTTTCACATTGTTCTGAATATGGGGTTTTGGTGCTCCCAATGTTGATACCTAACATTTTCCCCTTGAGACTTTACCTATAGATACAGAAAGAAAAGATAACACCAATATACAAGAATCAAACTGTACAAGAGAATAACAATAAGCTCTTGGGATACATACCACCCACCTCTTTTTTTTTAAGATTTTATTTATGTATTTATTTGAGAAAGAGTGAGAGAGAGCATGAGAGGGGAGAAGATCAGAGGGAGAAGCAGACTCCCCATGGAGCTGGGAGCCCGATGTGGGACTCGATCCCAGAACTCCGGGATCCTGACCTGAGCCAAAGGCAGTCGCCTAACCAACTGACCCACCCAGGCGCCCCACCACCCACCTCTTTAAGGTTGTAATGATAACAACTGATCTTTTTCTCTAGGAATGTTAACGACATTTTGTTTGGTTTGGTTTAAGTAAAATGTCAGAATGTGTGAAAATGCTGCACTTATTTCTCTTAAAACACTAAAATTAGCAGAAGTTTTAAATTCTTCATAAGTCCAAGTTGGGACATGACTACTACTGACGGGGTCTATTTCGACACACTAATTCCAAGTTCGGTGACCGTCAACATACTGGCACCTGAGATTAAGCCCACAGGCATAGTCCACCCAGAGTGGTGGAATCTCATTCCCAGCCATTTAAGGTTCCAGATATAGCTAGGAAAACCCAAATGTTCCTCGGATCCTGAGATAGCTGATAAGCACCAGGCTTGCTAAACCACAGGGAGGAAGCCCAGCAGCCAGGGACAGGACACTGCTTGCTTTGGCATAGCCAACGATCCCACCCGAAGCAACCAGCACTGCAGAGCCAAGGCCAGTCCAGTGTAAAGGCAAGAGAGGGCCAGAGTCCTTCTGCATTGTTCTCTTCTCCCTCTGACCAGACAGAAGCACACACCAGGCCCTGCACTGAACTGCTTTCCCGTATGTCTGCACTGGTCTGCAAGGGTGTGCAAGCCCCATGACTCCCTTGTTTACTGAGGTGAGTATTTTAAGATGATGAATTTTCCTCTAAAGCCCGTTTTGACTACATCCCATAGATTCAAAAGTGTTTTTTTTTTTTATTTTATTTTTATTCTTTGCCCAAGGGGTACAGGTCTGTGAATCATCAGGCTTACATCTTTCACAGCACTCACCAAAGCACAAACCCTCCCCAATGTCCATAACCCATCCACCCTATCCCTACCCTCCC
>LNAC01000676.1:644038-705383 GCA_002007465.1 Ailurus styani | reverse complement strand
TGTTTCATTATTTTTCCCTCCCTACCCCCCACAACCCCCCACCCTGCCCCTCAAGTTCCTCATATCAGAGAGCAAGTCTCTGTCTTCATCTCTAAAATGGGAATTATTATATTTCCTTTATACGTGTCATACCTATGACCCTGTCACGAGAATATGGTGAGACCAAAGATCTGATCCCATTGTGAAAGTCAGAAATGACCTTATCAATATCAGTAATAATTGTTTACAATATACAGTAATTCCCATGATTATAGAAATGTTTGCAAACAGGTCTGAGGAAACCTCTAAAAATACACACACAAAAAAAACCAAAAACCCACTGGGAATGGTAGTTTTCCCCAAAACCCCTCAGATGCTGCCCTTCCTTCCCTGGGGCTGTGCACACCATATTCCAGAATTCTGTCTCAAACAGGTACTCATGGAGCCTCACTTTGCAACTCAATTATCGTTATAATAATATGATGAGGCTCAGCTCGCTGAAGTAGTTAGGGCTGTGAAGTCTGTATCCAGCAAAGCAAAACTATGAAATGACTTGTAGCTCAATGAACCACAGAGGTAAGGTGAGCACCTGTACTGCGTTCTATCTGCTGTTTGCACGGGCCTGCCCCCTCAAGTCTAATAGAAATTCCTCCCCTCCTGGGAGAGGGCCTGCTTCTTCTTGAACTGGCTCTGACTTTTGCATCTAATCTTCAGAAAAGAATGACTGGTGGGTGGAGGGGTTGTTTTGTTATGGCTTCTGTAAGTTTATTTTCAGCAGAAGCTGAAGAAAGGGGAAGGGAAACCTGGAAACCAGCATGAGATTTCTTTCTGATCCTGGGCGAGTGGGCATCCTGGTACCTCCATGGCTGTTTGATGTCCATCATTGTGGATCACTGACTCATTTGGCCCAACTGGCTGACAGAGCCATCTGTTGTCAGGGAACCCAATTCAGGACTGTCTAGTCAGGGAGCAAAACAAAACACATCTCCACCTCAAAGGACAGAAGGAGAGCTGCAGTTATCTTTTTTTTTTTTTAAATAAGGTTTTTCCTGCAAGCAGGTGGAAGGATGTACCTTACAGGGCTTCTGTGATTGGCTCTGAGCCAGTCTTACGCATTTTTCACAGCTGGCATCAAGATAAACTAATTTTTTTACTAAATTGACCCCTATTACTTTCATTTTCATAGCTTGCAACCAATTGATGGGATACAATTTAATACAATGCAATTAATGTTACAGCGTCCTCCATAAAAAAGCATCAAAAAAAAAAAAAAGAAGAGAGACAAAATCTTTAAGTGCCAGTGGGGACTGGGGGAATGGAAATAGGAAATATAGAAGACAAAATGAACCTAAGAAAAATGAAAGCCCTAAGGAATATAAAAAGAATTTCTGCTGCCTATGCTAAGAAAGTGATTATGAAAAATAAGAAAACAAATGATCAATAATTACTACACTAAGAGTCTTCTTAAAATTCAAGAAAACTGGGGCGCCTGGGTGGCTCAGTCATTAGGCATCTTCCTTCGGCTCAGGTCATGATCCCAGGGTCCTGGGATCCAGCCCCTCATCAGGCTCCCTGTTCAGCGGGGAGTCTGCTTCTCCCTCTCCCACTCCCCGTGCTTGTGTTCCTTCTCTCCCTGTGTCTCTTTCTGTCAAGTAAATAAATACAATCTTAAGAAAAAAAAAAATCAAGAAACCTTTCCAAAGGTGGTAACATAAAAGGTGAGCTGTGTGGAGTATAAGAAGGAGGACATGAAGCTGGTAGAGAATGGGAAGGCTATTCCAAGCCCAGGGGCACATCTGAGCAGGTACGGAGGGCTGTGAAGACACATGCCTGGTCCCACGATCTGACGCCGGCCTTCACCACCCTGGCGTTTCCCCACCACCACCCTACTACATGACGTCTTTATTCATTCCTTTAGGGGTTTTTTGTTTTTTTTAATTATTATTATTTGCCCCGGGGGTACAGGTCTGTGAATCATCAGGCTTACACCTTTCACAGCCCTCACCCTAGCACAAACCCTCCCCCAATATTTATTCCTTTACTTTTATATCAGTTTGGACCCACATATTTCTATCTTATACAATGGATTATAATCCTTTTCTAGCATTATTTATATTGATGCCCCAGTGGTTCCAGATTGTGGATATCAGTAACCCCTTCAGTCTGGTTTTAGTGTCCTTTTTGTCATGTCTCCAACATTCTTTGAATAGTTTCTGACTTTCTTAAGCAACTCATTTTCTATTTTTTTAGCTTAAGCCCCGGAATTCTTCTTTACTCCTGGAGGCCTTGGTCCTTTTTAGTGGAGAATGATATTTAGGAGCCAATATCTGAGTCTTAGCTCTGGTCATTGCTACTAGTTTTTCATTGCTTTCAACCTTTCTCAGTGTTCAGAGCTAAGAAAAAACAATAAAAAAATACATACACACATTTATTTCTGTATCTACCTACTTACATATTAAAAACAGTGAATTTGCCTGGTGATTCTAATTCCACTTCAACACTCCTGTATTCATTCTAGCTGTCTCCCTCCCCTAATTATAATTGCAACAGAGAAAAATCTGGCACCCATTATCATCAATATATTTACCTATTTGCTCAGAGAACACACAGTTATTTCAGAACTGTTTGTCCATACCACTGTGAAAATCATTCCTACTAAGTAGAGTTCAGTATTCCTTTTCTTTAGAGTAAAATATATAATCAGTAAAATATGTACATGTTAAGTGTACAATTCAATAAATTTTGGTAAATGCCTGCATCCATGTAACTAACACTGCTATTAAGATATAGGAAGTTTCGGGGCACCTGGGTGGCTGAGTCAGTTAAGTGTCTCCCTTCAGCTCAGGTCATGATCCCAGGGTCCTGGGATGGAGTCCCGCATCGGGCTCCCTGGTCAGCAGGGGGAGCTTCTCGCTCTCCCTCACTCCCCCTGCTTGTGCTCTTTCTCTCTGTCAAATAAATAAAGTCTTAAAAAAAAAAGACAACAGGAAATTTCACAATTGTAGGAAGTTCTGTGGATTCTACCAGGGATATCCCTTGCCCCAATAAGTTAAGGTTTCCTATTCTAGAAATTCATACATATGAAATCATATGATGTTCATTCTCTTGTTTGGTATGAAGATATATTCATGTTGTGGTAGAAGTCAACAGTTATTCATTTTTATGGCTTAATATTACTTCATTGCATGAATATATCAAAATTATTAAGCTACTCTTTGATAGGCAGTTGGGTTGCTTCTAATTTTGAAAATGAATAAAGCTTTTATGAGTATTTATCATAAAGTCTTATGTGGACACATATTCTTATTTCTCTTGGATAAATTCATAGGAGTGAAATTATTACATAATAGAGAAGCTATACGTTCAACTTAAAAAAAAAAGAAAACAACAAACAGCCTTCCTACTTGATTGTACTATATTACACTCCATTGTCAATGTGTGAGAATTCCGGTTGCTCCAGCTTTAACTTTTAGTGTTCTTTTTAAATTTAACAATTCTACTAAACATGGGATGGTATCTCTTCGTGATTTTATTGCATTTTCCTGCTGACTAATGATGTTGAATCCTTTTTTACATTTATTTATTGGCCACATATATTTCTTCCTCTGTGAAGTCCCTGTTTAGGTCTTTTGTTCATTGAATTGTTTATCTTTTTATTATTTGTCAGATAAAAGTTCTTTGTCCTTTGCCAGATGTATGTTTTTGAAAATGATTTCTCCCAGCCTACCCTCATTTTATGGAGATATTTTCACAAGTTTTCTTTTATAAGCTTTATAAGTTTAGATTTTAAAATTAGGTCTGTGATCCAACTCAAGTGACCACACAGAGTGACATAGAGGTTAAAGTTCATTTATTTCCATGTGGATATCAAGTTGCTCAAGCACCATTTATTGAAATCCTTCAGTGTTGTTATGAAAAATCAATTGACCGTGCAAGTATGGGTGTATTTCTAATTCCCTGTTCTATTTAACTATCTTTTCATAAATACCACACTCTTTAAACGTAGCTTCACAGTAAGTCTTTACATAGTAAGTAAAGTAAGATAAAGTCTTACTTTATTTAAAAAGTCAATATTTTTAAATAAAGATTTTATTTATTTATTTGACAGAGAGAGAGAGAGTGGGAGAGCAAAACAGAAGGAGTGGCAGAGGGAGAGGGAGAAGTAAGCTCCCTGCTGAACAGGGAGCCCGAAGTGAGGCCCCTTACAGTAAGTAAGCCGTGAAGTCAGGAAACCTTCTTGTATTATATTATTTTCCCTTTTCAAGACTGTTTTGACTATTCTAGGTTATTTGCACTTCCATATAAATTTTAGAATAACTTATCAATTTATAAAGTAAAAAACTTTTTGAAATTGTGATTTGGCTTGTATCGAATCTATACAACAATTTGGGGGAGAACTGGTATCTTGACAACCTTGTCTTTAATCAATTAACATGTTATGTAATGGTTTCTTTAATTTCTTTCATTAATAAAAATTAATATGGATTCAGTGTACAAGGTTTTTTTTTCTTATGTATTGCTAAATTTATCCTTAAGTATTTTATGGTTTTGATGCTATTTTAAATGCAACATTAAAATTTTTTTTTAAGATTTTATTTATTCTTTGACACAGAGAGAGAGATTACAAGTAGGCAGAGAGGCAGGCAGAGAGAGAGGAGAGAGGAGGAAACAGGCTCCCCACTGAGCAGAGAGCCCGATGTGGGCCTCGATCCCAGGACCCTGGGATCATGACCTGAGCCGAAGGCAGCGGCTTTAACCCACTGAGCCACCCAGGCGCCCAACATTAAAATTTTTATTTTCTAGGGACGCCTGGGTGGCTCATTCGGTTACATGGCTGCCTTTGGCTCAGGTCATGATCCCAGGGTCCTGGGATACAGTCCCACATCAGGTTCCTTGCTCAGCAAACAGGGAGCCTGTTTCTCTCTCTGCCTCTGCCTGCTGCTCTGCCTGCTTGGCCGCACGCTCTCTCTCTCTCTTTCTCTCTCTGACAAATAAACATAATCTTTTAAATAAATAAATACACACATACATAAAATTTTTATTTTCTAAATCTTTGTTAACTTTAGCCCTTTGCTTAAAGGGCTGATATCCAAGATCTATAAAGAACTTCTCAAACTCAATGCCCAAAAAACAGATAATCATGTCAAAAAATGGGTAGAAGACATGAACAGATACTTCTCCAAAGAAGACATACAAATGGCCTACAGACACAGGAAAAAAGTGTTCATCATCACTAGCCATCAGGGAAACTGAAATCAAAACCACACTGAGATACCACCTTACACCAGTTACAATGGCCCAAATCAACAGGACGGGAAACAACAAGTGTTGGAGAGGATGTGGGGAAAGGGGAACCCTCTTTCCCTGTTGGTGGGAATGCAAGTTTGTGCAGCCACTTTGGAAAACAGTGTGGAGATTCCTCAAAAAATTAAAAATAGAGCTACCCTATGACCCTACAATTGCACTACTGGGTATTTACCCCAAAGATACAGATGTAGTGAAAAGAAGGGCCATGTGTACCCCAATGTTCACAGCAGCAGTGTCCACAATCACCAAATTGTGGAAAGAGCCGAGATGCCCTTCAACAGACAAATGGATAAAGAAGATGTGGTCTATATATACAATGGAATATTACTCAGCCATCAGAAAGGATGAATACCCAACTTTTGTATCAACATGGATGGAGGAGATTATGCTGAGTGAAATAAGTCAAGCAGAGAAATTCAATTATCCTGTGGTTTCACTTACTTGTGGAACATAAGGAATAAAATGGAGGACTCTAGGAGAAGAAAAGGAAAAGTGAATTGGGGTAAATCGGAAGGGGGGATGAACCATGAGAGACTGTGGACTCTGAGAAACAAACTGAGGGCTATGGAGGGGAGGGGGGAGGGGGGATTGGTGAGCCTGCTGGTGGGTATTAAGGAGGGCAAGTATTGCATGGAGCACTGGGTGTGGTGCATAAACAATGAATCTTGGATCACTGAAAAATTAATAATAAATAAAAATAAATAAATAAATCTTTGTTAACTTTGTATACTGTGACTTGCTAAATTCACTATTATGTCTAGTAAATGCTTTGTATATTATTTAGGATAATAATTGTCCACCTAGACAATTTTATCATCTGCAAATATTGGCAGTTTTAATTCTTCCTTTCTAATCTGTTCCTTGACTATTGCACTTTCTTAAATTTCTACTGCAATGTAGAATAGAAGCAGTGAGAGAATGTCCTAGCCTTGATCATTTTCTTAAAGAGAAAGTATCACCTCTTAGAGAGAAAAATGTGGAACTCCTCCTAAATTTTCATGCAGTTCTTGTTCAGAATTCATTCTAGTCGTCTTTATACTGTTCTAATATTAATATATATGTTGCCTTTGATAATTCCTATCAAAATACCACCAGCATTTTTCACAGGGCTGGAACAAACAATCCTGAAATTTGTATGGAATCACAAAAGACCTGAATAGACAAAGCAATTCCGAAAAAGAAAAACAAAACAAAAGAAAAGAAAAAGAAAAGAGAAGAAAAACAAAAGGGAGGCATCACGATCCCAGATTTCAAGCTATATTACAAAGCTGTAGTCATCAAGACAGTATGCTACTGGCAGAAAAACAGACACACAGATCAATGAAACAGAGAATAAAGAACCCAGAAATGGACCCACAACTATGGTCAACTAATCTTTGACAAAGCAGAAAAGAATATCCAATGGAAAAAAGATAGTCTTCCAACAAATGGTATTGGGAAAACTGGACAGCGACATGCAGAAAAATGAAACTGGACCACTTTCTTACACCATACATAAAAATAAATTCAAAATGGATGAAAGACCTAAATGTGAGACAGGAAACGATTAAAATCCTAGAGGAGAACACAGACAGAAAACTCTTGGACCTTGGCCATAACAACTTCTTATTAGACATGTCATTAGAGGTAAGGTAAACAAAAGCAAAAATGAACTATTGGGACTTCAAGAAGATAAAAATTTCTGCACAGTGAAGGAAACAATCAACAAAACTAAAAGGCAGTCCATGGAATGGGAACAATATTTGCAAACGACATATCTGATAAAGTGTTAGTATTCAAATTGTATGAAGAATTTATCAAACCCAACACCCAAAAAGCAAATTATCCAGATAAGAAATGGGCAGAAGACATGAATAGACAATTTTCCAAAGAAGACATCCAGATGGCTAACAGACACATGAAAAGGTGCTCAATGTCACTCATCATCAGGGAAATACAAACCAAAACCATGATGAGATACCACCTCACACGTGTCAGAATGGGCTAAAATTAACAACAATTAGAAACAACAGATGTTGTCAAGGATGTGGAGAAAGCGGAGCCCTCTTGCACTATTGTTAGGAATGCAAACTGGTGCAGCCACTCTGGAGAACAGTTTGGAGGTTCCTCAGAAAGTTACAAGTACTGTGGACGCTTAACAACTGAGCCACCCAGGTGCCCCACAGATCATTTTTCTTTAGAGAACATCTTCCCAGACTAATATTCCATCAGAAGTACTCTGAGCTCCAAAAGGGTACACTTCAAAGGAAAAACTGGAAGTGGGGATGGCAGTTAAGAGGGTACTTCATTCATCCAGAAGAGAAGTGATGAAGATCTCAACTGGAGAAATGGCAGTAGCCGTGAGCCTAGACAGGTTCAGTAAATATTTAGAAAAAGAAATTGCATGATCTGGTGAGAATATTGACTCTAAAAGATAGAGTTCTAGAGATTTCTATCTAATAATATGTTTTGTAAATTTTCAAATTTCACAAAAGCAACTGGATGAAAACCAGAGGCATATCATAAGATGTTTATGAAGTAGATGTGGAAAGAAAACATATTTCCTTTGGATTGACCTTGGAGGGCAATTTTCCTAAGATGCCCAATTATGTTTTATTCTGCCCCCTCTCAGTGCATGAAATATACTAGAAAGGTTCCCTTTGACTTATTAGAACCTTAAAAAAAACAGACCTACCAACAGAATAAGAAAGACTGGGAAAAAAGATCACCAAATGAGCACTTCAGTGAAATTCTAGAATCAAAGCAATTTCAATATTTTAAGTACCACATATTTTTTTAATGACATGTTGGAATATTAAGATCCTTCATGGGCCTCCACTGATACACTGTCTACTAACTAAGCCTAGTGCCATGTGTTTATTATAATGTAATGTGAACATAGGAGGAAAACAAAGACAAATGTAGTCATAAACTACATTGGAATTATTAAATATGATATAAAATGCTGCAAATATTTCAGGCTTAATAGAATAGAACTAAATCATAAGCATAGAATTAGTGATTTCTTAACTGAAGACAAAACCATATTGTTATGCTTCTTTTTAGCAAAGGCAGTGACAGAGAGAAATTATTCCAGAAAAAAATGGCTGATTCCTCCATATCTATCATATAGAGAGAGAAAATTATATCAAAAAAACTGATAAAGGAAATAAATTGGGGAACATGGCAGATTGCTGGGGGGGAAATGACCATACTTATTTCCTTCCCTCTTTTTTATCCATGCCCCTTTGCAATGTGACTTTGCAGCTACTTGAGTAACAACACAACAAAAGTAACATCAAGCCAGTTGCAAGTCTACGCTTCAAGTGCCCTAGGCACTTCCACTCTCTAGACAGGAAGTCTTCTCAGCCTCCCTGTGAGCAAATCTGAGCTAGTCCCCTGGCTGTTGAAAGACCACATGGAGCAAGGATGTGTCATCCCAGCTGAAGCTATCCAAGACTGGCCAGCTCTGGTACTTAGCTCCAGACATATGAATGAGATCACTAAGACCAGAAGAACTGCCCAGATAGGCCCAGCCCAAACTGCTACTCTGGAGAATTATAGGATAAATAAATGGTTGTTGTTCTAAGCCACTAAATTTTGGGGTGGTTTGTTACTCAGTAACTAATTTAGTGGTTCAGATTGTCCCTCTCCCTAACTATTTAATCACCTCTCTGTATTCTACCTTTCTACTGTCTTTCTACTCTTAGTCTACCCACACATTCCTGTCAACTTAATTTCCTAAATGCTTTTCTTACTCTATTACTTCTTACTCAAAAAATGTTTGGTGGCTCTGGATCGCCTGTGCAATAAAGTCTAAACAATTTTAATCTGGTACTCAAGGCCTTTTGTGATTTCTCCACAACTTAAAATTTGAATCTAAGTTTCTGCTACTTTTCTCCATTCACCCTCAATTTTGTCAAGATGAGTGATAGTGTCCTAACTCAATGATGAGACACCACTGATTGAACAGTCCATCATTCATTTAAAATGTATCTGGATGGGACTTTTTTTTAAATTGACTCTAAGATGATTTTTGGTATTCTAGATATTAAAATATGAAAAGATAACGTAGCTGAGATTTAAGGCAAGAGTCCTCATTATTTTCCACGCATCTCATGTTTCCTGCCTCTTGTCCCTATCTAGAACAATTCCCTCTGCTTTCTGTACTCTAGGTCTGCGTATTCAAATTCTAGCCATCTAAAAATCTATTCAAACGTCCCCTCTCTGAGAAATCCTTGAGAACCTTTCTCTTCACTGAGTCAGATGTAATCACTCCTGCATGAACTCCCCTAGAAAATGATTAGAAACACTCAAAGGCACTTGTCACTTCCTACTCTGTACTGACAACTTTTTTTCATTGCTTTAGATTATCCTCAGTTGAGGGCAATTCAGCATTTATTGAATATTTCACACCCTCTTTTTGCAATGTCAACCCAGAGTTCTAAGTACAACGCCTATTGGGTATGGCACTAGATATTTGTTAAGAAGGTAACTCAATGAAAAACACACAGATAACAAACCTTGGATTTCTAACACTTCATTTTTATTCTGTCACTAAGTAACCACGTGACCTTAAGCAATTTACTTAACCTCCTAGGGCTGAGGCCTTGAATGACATAACAGATGAGATAATGCATGTGTGAAAACTCTTTATACAAACTATAAACTGTAAGATTAGTTCGAGGTATTAGCATTGTTTCCTCTTCTGAGAAATGAGGCAGTTGAACATGATCTGTTTGTTTGTTTTTTTTAAAATGGTCTATACAAGTAGCATTCCACAGTGACATGCTTGCAAGTCGTTGCTTTTTCCTGAAGGGTGTTGGCTCTAAGTGTGAAGTGACTTAAAACCCAGTGATAGGACCTGCCTCTTCAAAAGCTTCTCTTGGTAGCTGATACACTAGTGAATATCCGTAGTGTGACTATCACTACAGACAGCTTTGCACCATGTGCACATGTTGAATGAGACCAGAAGTATTAGGAATCAGTGCCAATCAGGCCTATCCCCTGTACTCTGAGATCAAAGGAGCCATTCTCACAAAGAAGGAGATAGGGGTGATTATGGCAATATAAGTCACCCGAGAGTTTCATTCAAAACTTTTTTTATTAGCTAAAACTTTTCTTAATAAAAGTAGATTTAAAACATATTAAGAGTTCAATATTTTAAAAAATCACCTCTCAGAAACAGACATGTAGTGATTGGTGTTGGTGTAATGATATACCATAAATAACACGAGTACTGCAGAGTCTTAAGCCCCACATCTCTACATTGTGATGGATTTTCCAGTTCAGTTCAATACAGTTCAATTCAATTCACTTTGATTCAATTTACATTTGTTTCAATTCAAGGTAGCATTATGATATTGTGGAAGGAAGGTCAGCTTTATCTCAGATCTTAGAATTCACAGACTTCAACATAGACTACAGTTACTATGACATTTGGCAATTTACCCAATCTCTCTAAACCTTAATTTCCTCATCTGCAAAAAGGGGATAATATTAGGCACCTCATAATAGATATAAAGGCCCCAGCACAATGATCATATCATCTTTCTCCTCCTTCAATTCATGTCAGTTCAATTTGACTTAATTCAACAAACATCAACTATTTATCAACTACGATGCTGAGACATAACAATGAATTATGGTAGCATCATTGCAAATGTGGGCTTCTGAGAAGGCTCTGCAATTCAAAACTTTATCCCTAGGAAAATATGTGGTGTAATTTGATTAAGGAATGAGGTTGTAATGGACGATGATACAGAGGCATTTATTATGGAACAAAATGCAAAGGGGTATTTGGAGATTCCATGCCTCTGAACACATTAGGTGTTCAGAAATCTCACTAAGAGACATCTCACTGTGGCAAGGGTTAGGATCTTAACCAAGACTTCCCAATTTCAATGATGAGTTCTGAGTTAACAGGAGATGTTAGAAAGTTTTCTATCAGCTCTGAATGTTAGTACATTCCCTCACTTAGGAATTTAATTACTCCTAAGCATCAATTCAATTTATAGCATATTATAAATAATTTATAACAATAATATATAACCCATTCTCCTGACTTTTCATTACAAAGCACAAAAAAAACGTGCAAATGTTCAAGGGTGTTTTAGATAGAATATGTTATGATATTATAATACACAGTTCCAACATCTCGGCAGCTAAACATGTAAGGTTTATTACTTGCTCCTGCAAAGTCTGTTATATGCTGGGTCATGCTTCTAGGCAGCTGTCCTCCATGTGATGATTCAATGATCCAGGCTGTTGTCGTTCTGTTATCTCAACAAACAGACTCCATGCTTTCTGCTCAAGGAGAGAGTGGAGAGACTGGAAAATTATGTATGGGCTTGTTCCCTGCCTCCATTTGAGAGGGACACATGTCGGTTCTGCTTATGTTTCGCTGGCCATTAATAGTCACATTGTCCTGTCTCACTGCAAAAGGACCGGGAAACTTTGACTCTCATATGCCCAGAAAGAAAAGAATGACCAGATATTGATGCTTTATTACTATATAATTCAGTGCGAAGATCACAAAGAAAAGCCTGATGCTTTCTCTGTGAAAATCCGGTGTCTTGGCATACTCTACTTTCCAATAAAAATGAATAAATCTCCTTAAATTTTAGGAAGACCATTATCTCCCATAACCAGGTCAGGGGACATGGCCTGAATGGAAGGCATGAGCGAATCTAAGTATTGCAAGGATGGACTTTACTGGATCCCTCTTGTGGCCCACGTAATTCTGTTCAGCCAGCTTTCTTTCTCCAGCCACTGCTAAAGTAACCAGTCCCACATGGGCTTTGATGAGCTTCATTCAGATCCAGCCTCACTTTGGAACTTTGTCATAGACTGTTCACCGTGTCTTGGATTCTCTGATGCTGTAGCCTAGGATACCTACTCAGAACCCAGAAGTGAGAATAAAATAAAGTATTAATAAACAAATTATTTCCTCTTTCATTCCCCAGGCAGATGGGTCTGAAATGCATTTCATTAGGCTCCTCAGAAAGTCCCATGGGGGGCACCTGGGTGACTCAGTGGGTTAAAGCCTCTGCCTTCGACTCAGGTCATGATCTCAGGGTCCTGGGATCGAGGCCCGCATCGGGCTCCCTGCTCGGCAAGGAGCCTGCTTCCTCCTCTCTCTCTGCCTGCCTCTCTGCCTACTTGTGATCTGATCTCTCTCTGTGTCAAATAAATAAATAAAATCTTTAAAAAAGAAAGAAAGAAAGTCCCATGGGATGAGCAACTGTCACATAGTAGATGCCAACTTGTTCATGCATCCTTGTCTTAGCTTTTCCACCTTTCTTGTTTCACTCTGCCTGTCCACCATTCCTGTTTCTTCATATTACATTAGGGGGGGAACCTGGGCTAAGACAGTATAATAGGACAATTTTAAAGCTTGAAACTCCTCTGTGCCCCACAATACTTAATATAGTAGAAATATATATTTGGTCTTCATCCCCCTTTCTGGCACAGAGTTCCTAAAATCCTTGGAATTTCCTAAGTGAGGAGAGGAGAAAAGGTGTCTTTGTCATGTTAATGGTGACTTTTGGACCTCACCTAAGGAGGGGGGCTGGTTGCTGGAATCAACCATGGGATTAGAGTTGGAATTTTCAGTGCCACTGGGGAGGGCACAGGGCTGGAGTTTGAATCAATCCAATGGCCAATGATGTAATCAATGGTGCCTATAAACTGAAGCTTCCATAGACACCCAAAAGGACAAGGCTCAGGAGCTTCCTGGTTGGTGAATCCCAGGCGACTGAGGGACAGTTGCAAGCTCAGAGAGAGCATGACAGCTCCATGTCCTTTCTCCACACCTTGCCCTATGCATCTCTTCCATCTGGCTATTCCTGAGTTAGATCCTTTCATAATACACTGGTAATTTAGTAAGTAAAATCTTTCTCTGGGTTCTGTGAACTGCTCTAGCAAATTAATCAAACCTAAGCACCTAAGCATCAGGAGTGGGGATGGGAGGTCTTTGGAATCTCTCATTTGTAGCCAGTTGGTCAGAAACATAGATAACAATCTGGGCTTGCAACTGGCATCTGAAGGTGGGGGTGGGGGAGAGGTAATCCTATAGGACCTCTTAACCTGGGGGATTTTTTTTCTATCCAGGTAGTGTCAGAATTGAGTTGAATTCAGTTAAACTATAGGACACCAAGCGGGTGTCAGGGAAATGCTTGGGTGCTGTGAGGGAAACCATCCCCACATGTTGGAACTGGTACCAGAACCATTTTAGTGAGCATTTGTGTTAAGGGGTCAGTGAGACTCTGAAAAGATTGAAATATCCTTCCTCTTGGGGTTCAAGGATATTAGAACAGCTAATGCATCAAGATAGCCCAAATAAGGTTGGTCAGCAGCAGAAGATACTCAGGATCCCTAAAATGAATTTTTTCATGAGGATAGAAGTTCGTCCTGGCTATTGACTTGGGCTAGGATTGAACACAGTGTAAAGGTGAAGTTGGAAATGTGACCTAACGTGGACTTTGTGAACTTGCTTGAAATGGGCTAGCTGTGCATATGAAGGCAAATAGGCAGCTGTGAAAATGGGATCCCAGTCATAAGGCAGTGTCAGCTACCCCGAGGAAAGGTACTTCTGTTTCCTGCCTGCCCTGTAAGCCACCACTGAGCAGCAATATCAGAGTCAGTGAATGTTGGTCATCAGACAATGGGCAGGGTTTCCTAAGGCCTCTGCTATGTATAACCCCAGATTCTGTAGTTCTTTCTGCCAGAGATTCTTGACACTAGACTTGGGCCTGAGAGCAGAACAAACTGTGTCAACAGCATTATTAGAGTTGCTGCGGCGTGGATGGAAGCATCCTTACCCCAAAGGGGGGAATTCACATGAGCCAAGGCGACAGAGCCCTGGAACTAAATTAAGGTAGAACTGATCCAGGAAGAAGAGAGACTTGTTTGTGATAGACAAGATGGAACCGGGAGTTGCAAAATGAGTCTTTTAGGCTGTAAGTAAGAATAGCAGACAATAAGGCAGGACCATGACCCAAGTGCTATGGATTCCTGGCAGGTTTATCATCCTTCTGGTCCCTCGAAGATGGGAGACTGAATCTGTTTAGGTGGGAGCTTGGTGAGGGTTTAGATTTCTTGACTTTGGGCTATTGTGGTTTTGTGCTGTGTTAACTTAGCTAAGCTGGAACTCCCCTCCCTTTTTGGCCCCAGACTACTGTTGACAATCAGAAATTTTCATGCAGCTGGGAAGGTGGAAGCGAAGACGCAGTCGTGGTTATGCCAGAAAGTTGGGAGAGGGTCAGAAGTAGTGCAGCTCACACGTGTTGTCACAGGTGCTGGCTCACCTGGATGGTGTGCGGCAGCAGCCTCGCCTGTCCTCTACCACCTCCCACCAGTTCTCCTCCTTTGGCTTCTCTAACTCCTGGCCAAGAACCTGTCTACTTCTGCAGTAACGGGCTGGCAGCTTCTTCTGCAGGTGACTCACATTAACAAAGTCAGAGGCGTCAAGGTGGTGTGACACCTCCGTGGGTTCTGCCTTGTCCACGTGGATTCCAACTTGCACTTGCCTTCCCCCATTTCACAACCATCTTTCCTTTTCTCCTCTCAGCCCTTCTCATGCCAGGCAATAGCCTGGCAAAAAGCAATAGCCCCACATAAAATGTCTTACCAATCACCAGAATTTTGCACAGTAAAATCCTATAATAAGCTCCTTATTGGATATCACTCTGAGTCAATTTGCTTCTGATCAAACACCGCCTAATACCATGGCCAAACACAAAGATTTTTGTTTTACAACTTTGGGCCAGAGGTGTCTCAACCTGTTTTGGCCTGATTTCACTTGTGCTATGTACAATATGGGTAAGAAAGGGGAGGATCGGGCTGGGGTCAGTGGTTTGCAAGACAGTTCTCCAGAGGATGTCCCCGGTTTTAACACAACAGCACAGCTGAAGTCATCACATTGAATCTGCACAGGGAAGAAGCAAGGGAAGAAAATGAATGGAGCAGGTAAGGTAGAGACAAGAGAGCATGCATTTCCATAGCGGAAGTACCAAATCCCTCAAGCTGATTCTTATCAGGTGAGAAGAGACATCCAATATTGCTAGAATTGATTTTCCTAAAAGATGGAAATTCAAATTCTTATACAAAATTTCAAAAAAAAATCCCAATTATAAATGTTTGCAACAAAACCAAAAGCTAACGACTTAAAAAAAAATCAATGTTTAAACCCAACAAATCCTATTTATAAATCAGGTTTAGCCCAGATTAAGCATGAATTCCACAGCCAAATTTCCTGGTTGCAAATCCACGTTTAATCACTTATGGCATATGTAAACTTGGCCAAATTACTTCTGTACCTTGGTCTTTAAACTATAGAAGCACCTGGGTGGCTCAGTTGTTAAGTGTCTGCCTTCGGCTCGGGTCATGATCCCAGGGTCCTGGGATTGAGGCCCGACTGGGCTCCTGCTCACCAAGAAGACTGCTTCTCCCTCATCCACTCCCCCTGCTTGTGTTCCCTCTTTGCTGTCTCTCTCTCTGTCAAAAAAATAAATAAAAATCTAAAAAGAAAAAAAAAAGAAAGAAAGAAAAAGAAAAAACTAGAATATAAGACCAATATCACTAATCACATAGGATGTCTACAAGGATCGAATGAGTTACTAATAGATTTGTTTCTATGACACTACTGAATGTAGGATGAACCATTATTTTACGTGTCTCCAAGAAAGAAAAGATGGCTGCTAATTAACCTATGACACAATCTTCTTATCACTTAGAATTTTTGTTTTATAATTATTGAAGGAGCTCTTTCAGAGTTATTTTGACATCGATTTTTATCACTTATCACATATATAAAAGGCACATATATAAAGGATATATAAGTGAAATAATCAGGTTTGGACTTCTTAAACCTTCCACATTATGAGGCTGACAACTAAGAATTAACTTCCAACTTTGTGCTTGTCCACAGTGTCATCCTTGCTGCTATTAAGAATGTAGCTTTTCTTAAAAGAGCTCTCCACCACTGTCTCCAGAAATTTCGTCCAAGTTGCTGACACCCATGGGGAGGATTTGATCTAACTAGAAGATGTCAAATGCAGAATTTTCAGACAACGGAAAGATGTGTGTTATTTTTTTAAAGTGGTCCTAAGTTAAGGATTGTTGGCTAAACATTCAAAGAATTTCAGTTTTTAGTCATTCACGAGGAATAACAAAAAAAGTTGTGCATCTGCAGACATTGACAGCTACACAATACCTGTTGTTTGGCTGAATGACAGTCCAAGTGGCACTGATTATAAGATATTTTCCTACGTATTAAAACACACACACAGGCGCCTGGGTGGCTCAGTGGGTTAAAGCCTCTGCCTTCAGCTCAGGTCATGATCTCAGGGTCCCTGGATCGAGGCCCGCATCGGGCTCTCTGCTCAGCAGGGAGCCTGCTTCCTCCTCTCTCTCTGCCTGCCTCTCAGTCTACTTGTGATCTCTCTCTCTCTGTCAAAAAAAAAAAAATCTTTAAACACACACACACACACACACACAACAAAGTGTACTAAATTTCCTCCAATAGAGTCTTTGCAAAGCTTGTAGGAGAGTGATAAATAAAGGTAAATAAAATCTAAATCTAAACACAGGGGGAAATAGAGCATTACTCCTTGAGTCGCAGTTCTATCTTGAATTACTCATATAGCCTTCCTTAAGACATTAATCTTTTCATCCAGAAAGTAGGTGTAATCTGAGTTGTATTGAGTGCATGCGACAATACCTAGGTAAATAGATGGTCATGTGTAGAATGTCATGGTTATGTCAATTCAGTGGGTCGGAGTCTTTGAGGGTTGGAGGAGACAAATTTGGAGAAAGGAAGGAGCACAAAAGGGTTCACTGATGACGTTTCTTTGGGAAGAGCAGACTGAATCAGCACAGTTCCTTAGAAAAGTAAAAATAAAAGACCCACAATATTGGGATTTTTTAAAGTAATCTCTATGCCCAAGGTGGGGTTCAAACTCATGACCTGAAGATCAAGAACCGCAGACTCGACCAAATTAGCCTGCCAGGTGCCCTTACTCATAACGTTGGTTTTGACCACAAACATAACTTGTTGAAGGCAAGAACAAAAAGAAAAACTTTATCTGGGAAAAGAGGAAATAGCAGAGACAACATTTGCCTAAGTCAGACATTCTGATTGGAAGGTCTTAGATGGCTTGAGTCCAAGTTGTTCCATCTAACCTAGAACGTCTGGCCACAGCAAGTCCCAGAAGAGCCATTGTTTGTGATGCTGAGGTTCTGGAGTCCCATTTGTCTATTGCACCTGAACCCCAAAGCCCCTCCTCTGAGAGAAAAACAACATTGCCTCAGCTTTTTGGTTCTTAAATTAAATTAGTTCAGTCCCTTCCCCTCCCCCCCCCCACTAAGCCGGAGGACACATCAGAACTTGGAGATTGAGGCAGTGCTGGAGAGAAATCAGGCAGAGGAAGGGCCACCCCTCTCCTAGCCCACTTTCCATGGTTACAAATGTTTCCGCAAGCTGAACGGGGCCATTGTATATTTCATTTACAATGATTGTACAACAGCTGTATAATCGATGTTGTTGAAGATAGGAGTGTTGCTCAGAGTGCAGCATAAATGTCCACAGTGAGCTGCAAATGTGAATAAGAATGGCCCTGCCTGCATAGTAATTGGTATTATTATCAGAATGAATGGGAAAGCCACATATGGATGGATGGGTGGGCCTTTGAAAGGGTGCAGCATGAGAGACTAACGGTAGTGCTTATTTTCTCTTACCCATGTCTGTGTTCTCAAATAACCAGCCAGAGGAGGTGGAGGGTAGGGGATAAGAAGTAGGAATGTAGCGGGGGGAAGAGGGAAGCTCTTTATCTGCTGTTCTGTAGCAAGCCTGTTTGCCTCTTTGGGAGTCCACTCTTATTAATTGCAACTAAGTATATCACATATCCCCTCCCTAAAAAAAAAAAAAAAAAAAAATCTGTTACAAAAGGATAGAGGCATAGGCTCAGGTGAAAGGGGTAAGGTTGAGGGGGAGACATAGGGAAGAGAAACACTTCAGGTTAATTGGAGCTGAGAATATAAAATACTCGTCTTAAAGTGTGTGCTTCAGTTATGAGAAGGAAAGTGTCGAGATCATAATGTTTTCTGTACAGGATTCAACACAGCATGGGTGTTTTAAAACAAGCGGTAATCATTTCTCATGGAGAAATTATAAGCTGCAGCTTCAGGCTCAGGACAAGCACATGGGAGACTCGTTCTTTTCATTTCTCCAGGGAGACACAAGGAGACACTCGGTAGTTAGCGGCTGAGTCCCTTGAACCAAATGGCAGAGTTAGTGACGGAGACAATGATATAGTTTAATTTGCTCGGTGCTTTATTTATTCAGAAAAAAATGACGTGGAATTCTCGGATTCAGAAAAGTAGGAGGGAAGAAATTTGGGTTTGGAAAAATCAAAGTGCCTGGCTTCTAAAGAGACTGGGAAGCAAATCTGATCAACTTTGTGATCAGGAAATAACACAACATTGTTACAATGAGTTCTTTGGCAAAGCCGGCTATGTTATTTCTTTTAAAGACAAGACCTTTTGAGGCTGATGCAAACACAGCCTCTGCTTTGGTTTGCCTGCTCTCATCCTGGATTATTCACCCATGTGGCATCTGAGTCGCTATTAGGTCTCTGTTTAAAGATTCATTTTTACTGGAAATAATTTCTCTAAAGTAATAAACAATACACTGCATAATACCAAGTTAAAAATTCTTAGAAATAAATGTAGGGAAATTAGTTACTATTATTCACATAGTTCTTCAAAATGGTAGCACATGAGAAGAAAGAGGGGTCCCTCTCACCCTTTTTTTTGAAGATCCATCTTTGTTTACTTCATTCCCAAGTATTAAGAGATTGCATGAACCATTTGCATAGGATAACTAACATATACCACATCATTTGCACGTCTGCAAGTACACGTGAGTAACCGTAATTACACGTGACACCAATTACTCTATTACTTTGTATTAAATTATAATGGAAAATTCCACTAGAGAATTGAAGCCTAATTGCATCTTAATTTGCATAATTTTGCATATTAATTACATCTCAGATGAATAATAAATTTCAGCAGATTTTTAATTTATGCATAGACACAAAAACAAGTGGAGAAATAATTTAGAAAAAAAATACCAGCAACTATTACTTAGGGCATTCAACTAATTTTGCTTAGTTTAGCAAAACAAAACTTGGTTTGTTTAATATAGCATCTTTAGGCTGATTGCTGTTTATTGCACAATATGTCAGTCTTGAAACATAGGTGCAGACATGGCTCTTCTTAATAAAAAAAGTGTTCAATTATAGCATTTCAAGTTTGGGATTTTATATTTTGATAAAACTGTCGTGGGGATAACATCGTTTAGTTGGAAATATCTATAATTGTGACGTATTTTATTGAGGCTTAATCTCTGTTGCAGTTATTTAAATGCAAGGTATTATGAAAAACAGAATGTAAAGATATCTTGGCGAAGGAGATCACTAATAAAATATGCCAACGCTTTCTAATTTTGAGTCTATTATGAAGTCACCCAAGATTGTTTCAGTGATTTCGCATGAATGATTCACAGTGAAAAATTCCATACAGTTTTGTTTTACAGAGTATCACAATTTAGAAGAATGGCTTTTAAAGATGACTACTATTTTCTAATTGTTTTCTTTGTTTTTCCTTGCCTGCCTGGTAAACAATAATAATGCCTGACTGCCAAAGACCTTGGTTTTAAATTTAGTCACCCTTGCTTCAGATTTACCAAATAAACAGAAGGTTTATTTTTTTTCCGTGATAATTCATGCATTTTAGTTACGTAGCTCTATCTAGGTTGACAGTCATTAGGAAACACCGATTTAGTGTTCCTCAAACGACAGTATGTAACGGAAAATTCTTTTCATCCCTGTCTTGCCTCAACCCGAGCCCTGATGCTTTGTACCTGCTGCCACTGTTAGGGGGAAACCCTTCTCTCTGCCTCCACCAAGTCTGATACTGCGATCATTTGCCAAATTATACAAAAGAAGAGGATGACAACGTCCTAATAAATCAGGAAACTGTCAAGATTAATAATCTCAGCCGTCATCTGTTTTCCTATAAAAGCCCTACTGGCATCAAATATTTTGCAGTTTGTTTTGCAGTTCTGTTGGTGCAGAAACTGGACCTGTGCCAGCCTGGGGCCACACGAACTCCAAGAGGCCATTCTATATGTCTTTTATCACATTAATCTGGATTTCACAACTGTGCTGGTTCAAAAGGCTGTAAGCAAGAGTTCTTTACAACATATGTTCCCCTTCTCCAGTTACCAATCACAGTTATTATTTGCTGGTTAATACACAACACTTGGAGCTAAAGGTTTGGATTTGTCTTTGTGTCCTTATATTCCGATATTCTCTGTTTGCGTCCAAAAAAGTTTGCCTTGGTCGTAATAAAAATAAAGACTTGTCAGTGCTTTCTCGGTTACATGAATTTCTCTCAGATGCTTGACTCTGGGCTTGGGTTTCTGTCAACCAGGTTACAGCCCAGGGAGTGCCTTTGATTATTTGAATATTTAAAAGCTAAGATACCCCAGCTCTCAAAAACAGAATTGCATCAATGACCGTATCTGTCCCTTTACTTTTTTGTTCAACCCTTTGGACCAGGTTCTTATATTAAAGAGAGATTTGAGCTGGATGAAGCCCTCAAAGGACCCAATCCTTCCAACATTTAAGCAATGGTTCCCTCTTGTGGCAATGCTTGAGTACTGTGATTTGTGACGTTAAAAGGAATTACTATGAAACATACAGTATTAATCTGTTTTGCAGATAATATTTGGAGTCCTTCCTCGGTCCCCCAGGCCTTTGTTACCTATTTTCAGCCAGGTGCAAGGTTTGGAATTTATTGAGAAAGAATAGCCAAGCAGTCTGATGCTTATTATAGGCAGTACGGGGGAGGAGGGTTGGAGATCTCTTTTGGGGTGTAGGGTCCATATTTTAGGGTAGTTTTGAAGCTGTCAATGTGGATGTTGGAAAAAGACAGTTTAGCCTTTCACTGAAAGCTCTGGAAATGGATTTAGAACTTCACTATTCACGATTCATTATCTCCTGAGGGAACATCGCTAGGGTAGAATTAAATCTAGACTATGCTTGTTCTTTCAGGCATTTTATCCTCAAAGTTCATCTGAGGGGGGAAAAATCTGACATGTAACCAGTTGTTCAAAGGTAGTCTTTCCAAACACCTTTGATATATGGTCTCAAAGATTTATTTTGAGTCAAATTTCCCCGGGGGCCACCATCTTACACTCTCCAAATTACTGTGATAAAGAGCATTCTTCTGACACAGCAACTATAAACAGCCCACAAATGCTTTCTTTCAGTGTTAAGCTATGTTCAGAACAGCAACAGCCAAGAGATGTCCCTTAAGTAGATTTTTTTTCCTTAAGATTATGTTGAATGTAAAAGTAAAGTGTTGTTAGTAACAGAGACAAGAAGCTGCTCTGGTGGTCATATGACCATAAGTATCTACGAAGGATTACAGCCATCCATCCAAGCAAGATGATGTGAGGTTTTTTCAGTACACTTCAAAATCTTGAGTAATAAAAATGCCATCTTTCAATTCTACTCTAAGGATCCTTTTTAAAGAATGAAAGGATTCGTATTTGTCGAGCCATTTTCAAGCCACGATCCTTCTCGCTTACCACAGAGTTTATTTATGTAGAAGCTTAACATGGGAACTGAGGTTCAAGATGGAAATGTCCACTAGTTCTCGGTGTCCTGGGGAGGGTGGTCAAAAGACAGCTAGTTACCAGGAAGGGAGAGCCCAGAGATCACATAATGACTAATACCATGTCACTTACTCTTCTGAGTCCAAGTGAATGCCTCTTTCCCTTCCCTCCTCCTCCCTCCCCAGGCTCAGCCACAAACTAACAAGTGTCTTCCCTTGATTGCTGAGGCCACAAGGACACCACAGGCCACCTCCACGTTTTTCACTGACCGTGCATCATTTTGTGCAGAAACACACAGGCAGCTCATTTTTAACTATCCACCTGCAATGAGTCATATAAACAGCTCACATAGCACAGGAAGATTATATATTCAGGGAATAGGATTAGCATCAATTGAATTTTTAGCTGGAATTCTAACATTGAAAAGAATGACTTTCTTCAAATAGTGACTTTTTTTTTTTTTTTGGTAAATTGTGTTTCCCTCAGTGACTCTTGCTACACTTTTCTGTCCTCACTGCGGACGGAAGTGCCCCATTTACACCTCCTTTGTCATGCTCTCTGGGGGCTGGTGTGAGTGGGGGGGGCGGTTACTGCCTAAGATTCCTTTCCTTAGACTTCTTGCTGCCTTTTTTTTCACTGTAATAATATGAAATTTTATGAAATAATGACCATGAAAATCTTGCCCTACAAATGCGCAATTATTAGCTCTTGTGGACATATATTTTTAAATCATTATCAAATGGTTTTTATAGGATATAAACCTTCAAACTCTCAATCTCTCCCTGCTCTTGCTCGCTCTCTGTCTCTCTCTGAGATTAGCAGTGTAATTCATCAGCACAGGAACAATACAAAATAAAACTCCATTTGGCTTTTCATCTTCCTTCTCTTAGAAGAACACAGAGGCCCTTGGAAGTTTGCAAACAAAAAAGGACATGGAGGGTAGTGTAACATAGAGGCTTCCAGATTTTAGATTTAAAGATCCAGTAAAACTTCAAACACAGTATTCAAAATTGGGGGATGACATAGATTTTCCAGCTTTTTATTTTGCCAAAGACTTTTTTTTTTAAGATTTTATTTGTTTATTTGACAGAGAGAGAGAGAGATTACAAGTAGGCAGAAAGGCAGGCAGAGAGAGAGGAGGAAGCAGGCTCCCTGCTGAGCAGGCAGCCCAACTCAGGGCTCAATCCCAGGACCCTGAGATCATGACCTGAGCTGAAGGCAGAGGGTTTAACCCACTGAGTCACCCAGGCGCCCCCCAAAGACTTTTTTTAAAATCTAAAAATGACCATAGATGCTATCATTTATAAAAGAAAAGCTACCACAAAAACAAAGGAATAGGTAGAACATAATCTCAAAATATAAAAAAGACATCCTATTCATTGGCTATATTTAGCTTTAGAAAACAATTGCTCCACTTTCCTTATTTTTCCCCTTTATGCTTTCATCAATTAGATCAATTAAACTTCAGTCTAGAGTAGCACTAGTGCACGGACCAGCATCTGGGATTCACTAGCTTGCCAACTTCTTTCCTGGTCAATTCCACCTCTGCCGAGAGATTTCCCCTGTATTTGCCAAATCAAAGGGAACAACTCTGCCATCCAAGCTCCCATGATGCATTGTTTTATTTTCACCATTTTATTTTAAATCTGTTTGGTCCTTAACTTGTTTCCATCTTCTGACTGTAAACACCTTGAGGCCAGAAATTCCTGTAACTGAAGCATTTTCTAAGAAGCACTCCATAAATTGCAGCTGGCCAAATGAACCCAAAATCTAAAAGAAAATTACATGATTTTTGCAAGAGTTGATTTTCCCTCCTAAAGACAAGTAACTCCTTATAGGCATGTAGAAAATGGGTTAGAAATGTCAGAAGGTTGGGGGCGCCGGGGGTGGGGGGTGGCGGTGTAACAAAAATCAAAACCAAAAGAAATGTTAGAAGGTATTATTGATCACATCTGCACATGGTAGCAACGAGGGCAAGTGTCCAAGAAGATGTAAATTTCCCAAATTGTTCTATGTTCAACCTCAAATCACATAGGTATGTATCTCAAAAAGTTTCTGGAACCCTGCTTGCAAATTAGGGCTCAGATATAGGCAGGAAATATGTACTTCTTACTGGTCTTGCTCTTGGCCAAACACTTCTATTTTTCAGATTCTGTTTGGTGAGCTTGATCCCTGATGGCTAGGGTTCAGAGGCCTTGGCTCTCATGGGCCTGTGTGGTTCTTCGGAGTTGGAAAGCCTTTAGGAAATCATCTGTCTCAACCTTCCCAAAGTATGGAAGAGGAAACTGAGACTCAGAAGGAAGAAATAAACTGGTCTGCTGACTTCCCAGCCAGTGCTTTTCCCACTCCAACTATTAGATTGACAGAAAGGAAAATCATGTGGCAATTTGTGCTTTTTAAAAGAGAATTTTTAGAGGTAATCTAATTATTTTTATATTGCATTAAGAAAGGGAGAAGGGAAGGAAGAGCAAGCCACCAAAATCAGCAAGGGGAACTCTACAGAAAACCTGGTTTTCATCAGCCAGTCATAGCCTTGGGAGCTAGACCAGGGCCCAGAGGAAAATCCTGGGCTGATCCATTCTTGGCAGAAAACGTTTTTTGGGTAAGCCGCCCACTAGCCTTTTTTTCCTCCCATCTTCTAGATAAAAATGAGTGTTTAAAAACTGTGCTAAAATTTTCAAAAACACCTTAAAAAGATTCCATTACTTAAAGTGATTTGGATAATTGTGTTCAATGGTAGCCATTATTTAAAAATATAATTAGTTGCTGAACTCAGAGAAGGAGGGAAATTTCTGCAGGTGTTTCTCATTATTTGCTATGCATACAAAATATCTGCATAAATTACCATTATTATTCCAATGTATACTAAGAGACAATAAAGCATTAGCAAGCAAAGAAGAACGCTGTTGACCCACAGACTGCGAAAGAGGCCTGGATCCACAGTAATAGAGCGCTGGCCTTCAGAGCTATTGTTGCACATGTGCAACTGCATTCAGGATTGAAAGAAACAATTTTGCACCTGTAACAATATTACATATGGAACGTAACTCCATCAGAAAGATATTGAAAATGGAGGAGGGGGCAGGGAGAAACAACCACAAAACAATGTGAAAAGGAACAGTGGATGCTCTAATTGTTTCAAAAGGTTTACACATGCTGTAGGTGGGTATTGGGAATATTTCTTTGCTTTTATAGCCCCCCATAGAATGCACAGATGAGGTTTTAAGTCCGTGGTGCATTTCACATGTTTCTTTTATGGTATTTCTAGAGTTCGATAGCAATATCCTTATCCACACGGTCCAGCAGAACTTTTTGTGAAATGGAGAAATGCTCTGCATCTGCACAATCCAATACCAGTAGCCATCTTTGACCACCGAACACTTCAAAGGTGGCCAGGGCAAGTAAGGAGCTGATTTTTTAAAATTCAATAAAGTTAAATTTAAATAACGACATGTGGTTAGTGACCGCTAAACTGGACAGCACAGGATAACTTAATTTCATCGGGTTGTCTTTGTCAATAAAAATAATAACTAATACCTTTTGAGTACTTATTACATCCCAGGAACTAGGCTAAATATTATCTCATTTAATTACCACAACAAGTCTCTGAGGTCGGTACTATCACGGTTGAAGAGACGCAAGTCTATAGAAATTAAATTACTTATCTCAAAGTCACCAGAGTAGCATATGAAGGAGTCAGAATAGAATTTAGACAGTCTGATTCCAGATTTCTCCCTGTTGAACTCTTGGGGTGGTATCAAGAAAGATGCTGTTGAATTTACTCTACTTTTTCACAGTGAATCAACTTCTGTGGGCCTAGAACATGAGTTCAAATGATGAATGGATGCTGTAGGAATGGGTTACATTGGAGGGAAAGATTAGCCAGGGATCAATGCAGATACTGAAAAGATGGAAGCCCAGAGGAGCTGAGATCAAACACATGAGTTGGCGTTAGAAAACTCAGAACCAAAGTTGTTGAGATATGTATGTATATACCGAGTGCCCCCAAACAGCATATCCCATAGTAAACACTCACAAAATGGTAACTCTGATCAAGCAACTGAGAAGGAAGACACAGAAGCAAGTCGGAGCTTACTCACTTGCAGACAAAGAGCCAATGAAAAACACTAACTGGGAAATGAAGGTAAGTTACTGATAGTCACCATCATTCTGGTTTTCATGTATCATCCTTGCTTTACGTGAATAAGACCACACCAGTATGCCCCAGCCTCTGGTAGTTCAAGATTTCACAAACTTCCTCATGCTTAAGATTCAACCAAGAAAAGAATTATGCTAAGAGGTTGTTCCAGAGAATAAGGAAAGCAGGAAATTGGTTCCCCTTATTTTATCACTCTCATACGGCAGTGGCTGGTAACAAGAGCTTATGTGGAGTCTGGCTACCACAGCCTTTGTGCTATTCATGTAAACTTCCTGGGGTTATACACATCTGCATGGCTTTTGACTAAATAAGTAGACCCCTTTGGACCAGAGGGGTCCAGAACATAGAAGAAAACTTCATTTCTTAACTGTGTATTAGGCATTTTGCACAGCTTAGGTAGGTAAAATACTCCCATTGAACTTGAGAGAAGTTAGATAACTTGCCCCAAATCACATAGCTAGTGAGTTAGAAATTCCAAATTTGAACTCAGATCTATTAAACTCCAAAAACTGGCACTCTCTTTACTACTCTGACCTGCTCTTTACCACCATACAGTTAGGTCTGTGATACTAAATACAATCCAGTCTTATTTCTGATGCTCAGTACAACCAGAGTTTAAAAGACACAAACCAAATCCATCAGACTTGAATGATGGCATATCTCAAAATCCTGATTACTTCTGTTCCCTCCAACTAAATGAGACTCCACACTCTTTATCCCCACCCACTGCCTTGTGACCTCTTGCACAAAACTTTCCAAATTTCTAATTTTTCACAGTAATTTTACTGCTCACCTGCCTCAACTTCCTCTTGGGAGCAGAGCTGATTACCCTACCCGTGGGCTCCCATTGCCATTCTTCTCACAAACAGTCCTGTGATTATTTAATTAGGTGTCCACATGGTCCCTCTGCTACTCAAAGGTGCTTTCTATGGCAGCCTCTTTATGTATCTTCAGTAACTGAGAAAGTGCCCACACACAGAAGATGCTTAAATATGCATTAAATGGAACCAAAAGGCAAGTTCATACAAACACTATCCAAAATACATATTTTTTTCTCTTTGACGATGCTATTGCATGAGCTAGCCATAACAATGATATCTTCATGATCACATTTACATATTACTTTATAAGTATTTGCTTCTGACTCTGTTTCCCCACAGGACTGAGAACCCTTTAAAGGGAGTATCTTATTTCTGTCAGCATAGCTCATAGGTTAAGGCCACAGACTGGGGATCCACCCAGCATATTGAGTCCCAAGTGCCCCACCCCCAACCTCCTTCACCAGCTTAATGATGAATTGTACTTTGGTCTTAATTCACAAGGCTAACTGAGTGAGGATGTGGAGAGTTTGATGCCATTGAAACAAGAGTCGTGGCACACCCCAAAGGGCCACGGAGGAAGCAGGACATCCCGTCAGGAGGCAGAAGCAGGAAGGAAGGGGGGAACCTAGATCAGAGCTTTGATTTGGGTTTCTGCGGGAAAGGCAAGGCAGAGCAGATTAGTTTAGGACTGGTGAATTTGAATAATTCCAGTAGGTTTGGGGCTCTAAGGGTGGTCTCTGGTTGCCGAGTCCCTGCCCTGGGATAATTTAGAGCAGTGGAAATACTGGTTTGGTGTGTTTAGGAGGTGGTTGGGAGCAAAGACCTGGGACCGGTTGGTTTGCATATGAAAAGCGTCCTCCTGGCTGAGCTTTTGCTGTGTTGGCTTTCCCTGGAGGGCAATCTCTCCCTAGCCAGCAAGACCTTTTTTTTTTTAGTAGGCTCTGTGCCCAGCGTGGAGCCCGTCTAGGAAGCAAGACTGTCTCCCTTCTTCATCTGTAAAGTGGGGATAATAATACAATGTGGAGTTGTAGCAAAAATTAAATGAAGTGTGTGACATATTAAAGTATGATATAAAAATCAGCCATAACATTTGTCATGATAACCCCTCTTACATGCCTCCCACAAAGCAGGAGGTGCCCCCAAAGTCCTGAATGAATGAATGCATGAATGAGTTCCCATGATTATGCACCTTCATGTCAAGCGACCAACATTTTCAATTTCTTAGAAACAGAAAAGGAATCTGTGGGCAAAATTGGCACCAGAGTGAAAAGATGAATCAAGTCTAGAGAAAGAATAAGATTCCCAGCCACTGAAGGGTTGCTGCGGTTTTCCTATAGTGCTTCCTTTAGTTCATCTATCTCTGTCTCAATATTTAAGGCAGGCATTTGTCTTTCAGGTTTCCTTTGGCATCACTGCAGTCATCAAATGAAACATAATTTCCCCCATCCATAACCCAGTGAAGTTTAGTTGGACTTGGTACCACTACTCTCACTCCCAATTTTACAAAGAAAATTTGCATCTTCAGACATCAGCAGCATGAGACAACCTAAGAAATAAGTGTGCATTAAGCTTCTAAATAGACATTTCCTTTATTATCTGTATCTAGCATCTATCTAATGGAAAACGAAGCAACAGCATCCATCTCTTTCCACTGGCATTAAAATTCAACGGAATCCAATGAACCCTCCTTGTTACAAGCAGAGGACTGGTATCATTCTCTACTTCTAATGAACCTGGCATCTCAGATGCATAAACATTTCGAGTCAGAGAACTGGAGAATATTTAATCTACTCCCTTGATTTCCAAAGAAGAACACAGATTCCAATGCCCCATCCGCCATTTTTTGTCAACAATCCTGGAGAAAGGGATCATTTCTGTGTGTTCAGAACACCCAGAATAACGTCTTGTTTTCTTAAATCAGCATTATGGCCTGATGAGTGCAAACATTTTACTGGTACTAACACAAGAAATTTACTTCAGTTAACAATGAGGCTTGGAAAGGTCCATCTAATGTACCCTTGATCCAGAAAGCATGGCAGAAATAATCCATATTATAACATGAATAAGTAACTAATCCTTTTATGCACAGATGTCAATAGCTGTATTGGAAAGGGCATTGGGTGGGGCCTTGTGGGCTGATTTGCTAATCTCTAGTATGCGACTTTGTGTAAATTCTTTAAACACTCTGAGTCTCTGTTTTCTTATCTGTAAAATGAGGACATTAAACCAGATGTTCAAGATCTAACAGGGCCTGGTTTGATGAGATTACACTCAAACTTTATGGCACTGATTACTTAAGGGTCAAATCTGAAGGTCAAGGCCAGTTCACACTGACTCAATATAGAGCTAGGTAAGACCACAGAACAATTTCATATAGATATTCTTTATACATTTATCATCTTTTGTAATCTTTTAAGGCTGTTTCCTATAACAAGAAGTCCAATTTTAAAATAAGTTGAGTTATAGGTCTTTACATAGCATTCATTTCTCTACACTTGAAATGGGAAATGTTCACTATTTAATTAGTCAGTTTCATGATTTAGTTTGTAAACTCAGAGACCATATCTAGGTTTTACATAATATTGATTACATGCTCTGGGCTCATTAAAGGATAATAATTTAAAAATCACTTTTAAGTGTTAGCTTTCTCTAGCTAATTTCCTTTCCATATGAATGCTTCATATTTTAATATACAACCCTTTTCTCCTATTTATTTATTTTTGCTCTAGAAAACCAGTGAGAATTAATCTAGAATGATGACAAAATTAATGGAAATTTAAATGAAAGTGCAATCTTACTGGAATTTCATTTTTGATGACATAATAATAGGCTTATATAGCACCTTTCATCTATGGACCTCTAAGTACTTTACAAACATTAGTTAATTCGAACAACAATCCTGTGAGGTTGGCAATTATAATCAGCCCCATTATGTAAATCAGGGAAGTGCCATACAGAAAGGTTAAGTTCCTCAGGCAATGTGGAAACCAGTGACAGAGTAGGCTTCAGACCAGAAGCTTTCACGTGCTTAGCACCACACACCCAAAAAGGCTTATGGAAAGTCGACCATTTGTATTGGTTGCAACAAAAAGCACTCTTTTCAAAAGAATCAAAGACCCAAAGAGATATCCAATTTTGTCATCTTTTCAGTGTTCCACACTGGCTGTGAAACAGCTAGAAAGACAGGGCAGGGCAGAGGAGAACTTGCCTTAAATTGTGAAGAGAACTGGTACTTGGTCAATGAATTTCCCTGCAGGTATGAGACTCCTGCCAGAAAGCTATGTGATCCCCATTCATTCATCAGCCACATTGGAAGGGAAAAGAAGGTATCAAACTCAAATACTCTTGTGAACATTGTTTTAGCAGCAGAAATTCTTTCTTGAGTGCTTATTAGCTTAGGGGCCTTATATTGTTGTTTTATATGTTACCTGATTTAATCTTCATCACAACCTAAGTGGCTTAGTTAGCCACTGCTATGTAACAAAGCGCCCTACAACTCAACAACTTCAAAATACATTTATTCTTTTTTTTTTAAGATTTTATTTATTTATTTGACACACAGAGAGAGATTACAAGTAGGCAGAGAGGCAGGCAGAGAGACAGGGAGAGGAGGAAGCAAGCTCCCCGCTGAGCAGAGAGCCCGATGCGGGCCTCCATCCCAGGACCCTGAGATCATGACCTGAGCCGAAAGCAGAGGCTTTAACCCACTGAACCACCCAGGCGCCCAAAATACATTTATTCTTGCTCACAGATCTGTAGGTCAGCTGGGGGAGGGTGATAACAGTCAGGGTTGACTTTAAGCTGCAGGTGTGGTCCAGGTCTGCTCCACAAGCCTTGCCTCCCCTTCAGAGACGGATAGCTAGAGCACGGGTTTCTGACGACAGGCATACTTTAAACTGTTATTGCATCATATTGACTGATAACCCATCGGTGTATGCATGTTGGATGGTCAGGCTCAAAATCAAATTACGGTGACATTCCTTCTGCCCTGCATGAAGCCAGTGGAGTTGCATAACTAAACCCAGTATCACTGGGGTAGAAAAGGTTATTCTTACCGTTAAGGTGGTGGGGAGATGTGAATGTTTTTAAATAATCATCGAACCTACCCTTGTAGTTATTCCTATTCCCATTTTACAGACAAAAAAGTATGCTGCAGCCAGAGAAAGCTTAGGAGTTTGCGTTTCTTCTTCTTCTTTTTTATTATTTATTTGACAGAGAGAGAGAGATTACAAGTAGGCAGAGAGGCAGGCAGAGAGAGATAGGAGGAAGCAGGCTCCCTGCTGAGCAGGCAGCCTGATGCAGGGCTCAATCCCAGGACCCTGAGATCATGACCCAAGCTGAAGGCAGAGGCTTTAACCCACTGAGCCACCCAGGCACTCAGGAGTTTGCATTTCTGTATTTCTCCCACTCTCTGCTGTCTCCCTTCAAGCACCAAGTATATTATAGGCTGCTTTCTCCTCCCTCAGATCCTCCACTCAGAAGTGATATAAATCCACCTTCTCCTCTTCGCTGAAGACTGATGATGATTTAAATTATAGGGCCAGGGACCTCTCCACCCAGGTTATGGCTTAAGCAGGGGCTAAATAGCCCTTTTTGATTCCATGCCTATAGTTCCTCATGGGACCAAGAAGCACTGAGCCCTCCTCTTCCCTTCAACGCCAGTGCATTTAAGCCATTAAACCATCCTGCTGCATTTCAACGAATGAAGCAGACAATTCACAGAAAGCACCCTTTAGCTTTTGGATATATGAATTAATCATTCCAGCTAACCAGATACAGAGTTCACCTAAGGTTTCTGACCTCCTCAAGATAAATATTAAACGTATCAGACTTACTCAGTAGAAGCAATGTCAGTTACCAACAGTCCCTGGGTCAAAGATGTGAGAAGTGATAAGAAGTTTAAATAAATCAGATCAGGAGGTCAGGCAAGAATTTTATGACTGGTGTGAATATTGCACTTTGTCCACATACAGTTGTCTCCTGCCAATACCAGCAGGAACACCAGACGTGTGAACGGGCAATTCAAATCCTATACTTTTGTGGGCTGCTACAGCTTTCAACCCTATTTACAGGCTGAAAAAAATCATGGACACCAGAAAAGAGACTGGTGACTTTATTAGCATATGTCTACCAACATAAAGGGAGCTGATAACATCTAATATCTGTGAAACCCTGGAGCGGATAGAAGCTTCAACATTCCAATGTTTCCTTTTCAAATTCCACTTTGCAGAATGCAAGGATTCCCTGGCAGGGCTATGGGAGCAGCTGCTGGAGAAAACAGAGAGGCAGAGGTATCCTGCCCTTGGCCTCCCCTTACTCTGCTGGAGCAGCTGCATTTTTATCTGCTTTATCAATTGAACTCCATGTACGATTACATTTGAATAAAAGCGTTCTGCTGCTTAAAAAAAAACAAAACAAAAAAAACAGTTGGGAAACATTGGTTTTGATCACGTCTTCCTCTGCTATCATATCCATTTTCCAACACCCAGGAACAGCGCTTCTCTTGAACATGGCCTTAACATTTATTTATTTAATTTTCGGCTCTTTATGTATCAGCAAAGAATGGGATTATCTTTGCCATGTTTTGGCCTTTTTTTCCACAACATGCCCCATTTTATTTTGATTGCTTTAATCTTTTTGTTCTCTTCTCCTTATGTTCAGCCTCAAAATTGCTATTTTACTCCTAGCCTAGGGACAGGCATGTTTGATACCATTTCAAATAAATAATCTAACTGGAGATTGGAGAGGAAAACAATGTGATCTCTCAGGTCTAGGAATGGTTGTGCTTCATTTAATTTATGCAAAGCCTTCTGTACCACACTCCCTATAGAGTTTCCTTTGGAAGCCTGACCACTACCTTTCAGGAGAGTGGAGTTTCCCGGAGCACATGGTAAGGATCAGCATAACCCAAAGGGCTCTTTCCAATCACTTCCACTTCCCATCTCTTTTTTCTAAGTGTCATGTACGGATGAGCAGAGAGACCACAGATACACACAGGCTGCTCCCTGAAAACCAGAGCTGCTTTGTATCTATTTATATGTGGACATGGTGGGACCCCCTGGACAGCATAGTGGGGCTTCACTGAGATTGTCACAGCCTTTGCTTTTAACACAATATTCCAAGCACCCCTTTCTCTTACCACAGTGAGTACTATTTCACACTGTACCATCCCTCAGTTTCTTGGCTCCCTGAATTGTGCCTTCACTGTTCCAGAGAAGGAAGAATCAAATTTAATCTTCGCTGATATCAAGGAATTCCTTGTGTCTTCTTTGGCACCATTCTTGGTGGCAAATTTCTAACCCATTTAGACTACTGTGGCTTTAGACTTCATGAAAATGCCCTTGCTGACCCATCTTAAATGGTCTTTAAATCTGCAATCACGTTGAAATAAAATTCATGAAATGGGTTCTAGGTCCCACTTTAGGGTTGTTGAAGAAAACAAATTGGAATACTCATTATGAACCTTTCCTACTGTTCAGAACAGGGGGCTATATTGATCCTTTTTAAATAAAGCATATTTACCTTCTATGTGACAGACATAAGGCTAGTTGACATCCCACTGACATCTTAAGTTCTTCCTTTGGCACCACAGTAGGGGTCTACGTGCAAATTCCGATTCTGCAAAATACCACTTAACTCCTTGTAGTAGATGATATCATGCCCCACCCATATCTGCACCCATATGTGATTTGTGTATCTAGGGTAAACTTTCAACTGCTAGCCCCTGAAAATCTTTGCTAGAAGTTTCTTTAATGTCCAAAAGTATGACGGGCTAAAAGCACAGAGAATGAATGCCCTTTAGGGAACAGCTCCAAACCATGACTGATGGGACCCTGAGGTAGAACGCTCTAGCTCCATCATCACCCTTTAGGTGGGATAAGTCTGGGGGCCTACGTTCAGCGTGAGCTTACAGAGTCTGCCTGTGGGATGAAGCTCCAGGTGCCCACAGTGGTGTAGGTGATTTCATAACACATCAGTCTTCTGTTTTCTTCCCGTGCCTGACTCATTTCCTGAATTTCCTACTGGCATCTTCTGGAATCAGCTCCCAAATGAACTATGAGCACTTGGATCCTTGGTTTAGGATTTGCCTCTGTAGTAACCCAAACTAAAATACTACCATAAGCCTCAAGTCTGCTGTTAGTAAAATGGAAGATATATGAACTCCATCATTGCTTTGCAAAAATTAAGGGAAATAATATCTATATAATTCATACACCACTGTTATAACCACAGAGTAGGCCTTTAATAAATTATTGTTATCCATAGTAACCCCCCACCCTGCCCCCATACCTCTTTCACTGGATTTCCTACCACTTTATCCTCTATTCATTCCAATCAGGTCATGGTGGTCTTGTTGCTCTCCCTTAAATATGCCAAGCACATTCCTGCTCCAGAGTCTCTGCACCCCCAGTGTCCATTTCCAGATACCTGCATGATTTTCTCTAACACTGCAGACCTTACTCAAATGTGAGCTGATCAGGAAAAGAGTTACCTGGGGGCCTGGGTGACTCAGTAGGTTGGGTGGCTGCCTTCGGCTCAGGTCATGATCCCAGGGTTCTGGGATGGAGCCCCGCATTGGGCTCCTCACTTGGCAGGAATTCTGCTTCTCCCTCTCTCACTCCCCATGCTGTGTTCCCTCTCTCGCTGTGTCTCTCCCTGTCAAATAAATAAATAAATTTTTTTTAAAAATGAAAATAAAAAAATTTTTAAAAAGGGTTACCTCACCTTCATATGTAAAGTAGTACTTCCCATAATATCTCAGTAACTAATCCCCTTGCCGCAATCTTATTTTTCCCCATTATAGTCATCACTCTCTACTAGAACAGAAACTCCATAATGGAAGGAGCCAGTCTGTTTTGTTCCTGGTCTAGTCCCAGCATCTATAAGAGGGCCGACTGCATAGAAAATGCAAAAATAATATTTGTTGAATGAATGAATGAATGAATGAATCTTCACAAAACCTCAAATTAAAGTATTCTTATATTAAGATATACTGATGAGGGGGATCTTATCAGATTATGACAGTGGTATGGTACGCTGGCTAAAACAGACTCTTAAGAGCCAATTATTAAATATTTGGCCATTTTGTCAACCTGTATTTAAGCATTATAGCTCAAAATTGGCCATGATTGAAGTATTTAAATCATGGAAATTGGCAAATACTATAAATCAAGACTTTTGGTTTTTTGGAGAACTGGTTTACCAGCACACCACTGATGACAGCCAAGATTGTGGTACAAACAAAAGGGCCTTCAGATTGGCTAGAGCATAGTTTTAAAGAAAGGATAGAGGATAACATTATTGAACACTAACAGCATCCTGGTCACTGGGTTGTGCTTTATATATGTGCTTTATACTGGATAATTTGTGCCCCTACCCTCAAATTCCTGTGTCAAAAACTAATGCCCACTGTGACGGTATTAGGAGGTGGGGCCATTGGGAGGTTATTAGGTCATGAGAGTAGAGCTCTCATGAATGGGACTAGTGCTCTTATGAAAGATACCCCAGAAAGCTAGCTCCCTTTGGTCCTTCCATTATATGACTACAAAAAGATGGTTGTCTATAAACCAGAAAGTGGACCCTCACTAGGACACTAAATCTGCTAGCACCTTGAACTTGGATTTTGCCACCTCTGTAAGTATGAGAAATAACTTTCTGTTGTTTATAAGTTCCCCAATCTATGACAATTTGTTATAGCAGTCCAAAGAGACAAAGATCATGTGATAAATATTATAGAATCATCCCTAAGCAGATTTAGTAACATTCTCTTCTGTGCTCCGTAGCAGGTCTACACTTCCACTATTGTTCCTAAGACATTACATTTTCATCAACAATATACAAACTGTTAGCTCGGTGAAGACAAGACACTGTTCATCTTTAAAGTCCCAGGGATTAACAAAATCTATCCACACAGAAGTTTGCTTGGAAGTTGGAATCACATAATAATAAAAGCCAGCAGTATAAAGATGGACACAAAAAGTAAGAACACACATAACTGACTCCAAAATCCTTCCTTTTGTTGTGTCTTACAGAATGAGGTTGGATTCGACCTCATCTTAAATTTGCAGTGACTTCTATAGAGATAATGGAAATAACTTAATGGGTTCATTTCATTTTTCTTTGCACAAATACATTCTGTGAAGGGAAGGGGTTCTCAAGATTGACTTCTGGAGCCAGAGGGATAGATCATAAAGAATGAGTGAAGTTTTCAGTTTTAACTATGCATGCCATTAGTAAAAGAAGAGCTACTAGAAGTCTGAGTAAGACTTTTCTACTTAGAAGAGTATATGAAGCAAGGCAAGAGATGAAAATCAATAGCTCCAGAAGCAAATAACCTAGAGATTACAGTGATAGAAGTCAATAAAGTTAATTTTTTGTTCGAATATCAGGAATATCAGTCTAATGTGGGAGATGTGGCTCTCCTGAGTAGGGCTCCGCTAAGGCACTTGTACCCATTTTCCATTGGCCAGAACTCGGGCACATAGCCCTATTCTAATTGCAAGAGAAGCTGAGAAACATAGTTTTTGTATGAGTCTTGGAAAAAGAAATTATTGAAGTGTGCTTCTAGTAGGTGTCTACCACGGTGTGGCTAAAAAATTATCAGAGATTCTACACATTCATTTTAGGGACACCTGGGTGGCTCAGTCAGTTAAGCATCTGCCTTTGGCTCAGGTCATGACCCCAGGGTCATGGGATCGAGTCCCGCATTGGGCTCTCTGCTCAGTGGGAAGCCTGCTTCTCCCTCTCTCTCTGCCTCTCTGCCTGCTGCTCTCCCTGCTTGTGCTCTCTCTCTCTCTCTCTCTGACAAGTAAATAAAATATTTTTAAAAAATAAATAAATTCATTTTATAGGAACTCTCACTACTTCCAAATTACTGACAACAGCCTAATTTTGCTATGAGTGGAAGTTTTGTTTTGCTGCCCAACCAATAGGCCCACTCCTTCTGGTTGGGAAAAACTGTATCCCGCTCCTAGAAGTTAGTTTTACTAACCTCCCTTCATTAACCTTAGGAGTCTTTTTTTTTTTAAGATTTTTTTTTTATTCATTCATCTGAGACAGAGAGAGATAGAGAGACAACATGAGCAGGGGGAGCAGGATGCAGAGAGAGAGGGAGAAGCAGAACCCCGCTGAGCAGGGAGCCATATTGGGGCTCCATCCCAGGACCCCGAGATCATGACCTGAGCCGAAGGCAGATGCTTAACCGACTGAGCCACCCAGGCGCTCCAACCCTGTGAGTCTTTTTTTTTTTTTTTGAGATTTTATTTATTTATTTGACACAGAGAGAGAGAGAGATCACAAGTAGGCAGAGAGGCAGGCAGAGAGAGAGGAGGAAGCAGGCTCCCTGCTGAGCAGAGAGCCCGATGCGGGCCTTGGTCCCAGGACCGTGAGATCATGACCTGAGCCGAAGGCAGAGGCTTTAACCCACTGAGCCACCCAGGCGCCCCCTTTGAGTCTTAATAAGAAATCTGATGGGAAACTTTCCTCCCTAATTAAAAGAGAACAGGAGTCAACTTCCCCTTTTGTCTCTAGTGATGCAATCTGACCTCTGGAATTAGTCGCAGCATCTTGTGACAACAAGGTAAGATACAGCAAAGGTACCGAAGATGGTAGAGCCTAAAGATGGAAGTGACATGGTTCTTGAAAACAATGAGGAGCCACTGAATTAACTCTGGAATGCACTACACTGGGTCTCTTATTACTTGAGATAATAAAGGGTTTTCATCGTAAAATCTTTTTAGGGTACTTATGGTTTGATTCAACAGGCATTTATTGAGTGCCTAATTGGCACAAGGTGTAGTATCTGCCACAGAAAGACAATTTCCATGCACTTCAAGATCTGCTCCATTATTTTACAGAATGCTGCCAGGGGCCTCTTTCTAAAAGCCAAACACATGCTCTCTTATGTTGAAACCTGCCCAGATACTGTACCTTCAACCTTTCTGTCAGTCAGTTCAGCCTGCTTTAACAGAATACCATAGCCAGGTGGCTTATAAGTGAAGTATACTTCTCTCTGATCTGAAGAATGGAAGTCCGAGATCAAGGTGCCAACACAGTCCAGTTTTGAAGGCTCTCTTCTGGGTTGCCGACAGCTGATGTCTCACCGTATCCTCGCATGGTGGAAAGAGGAGGAGGGTGCTCTGGGATCCCTTTTATAAGGGTACACATCCCATTCATGAGGGTTTCATCCTCAGGATCTAATTATCAACCAAAGGCCCCGCCTATTGCCATCACACGGGAGATTAGGATTTCAACAGATGAATTTTGGAGGATGCAAACATTCCATCCATCCTACTTTCAACCCCGGGAAGATAGATGGTAGTTTTAGAATTGCTAGAGTTTTTTGTGCTGTTGCTAGCCAAGGATAAGGGGATGGAGGATCAGGCCCTTAGCTACACGGATGTCCTATCTCTAAGTTTGTGCCGTTTTCTTTTTCATGCTTTTATTTCATCGTTGTTATCCCCAATCCCTCAGAAAGTCTGTTGTATATAGCGGAGCTGTATACTGGTGTCCTGGAGAATAAGGTGAACAACTCATTCAGATTGGCTCAGGACTTCACTAATTTTAGCCCAGGAACTCACATTCCAGGCAAACCAGGATAGCTGGTCATGCTACTTAGAGAATGGGGGCAAGAGGGCTGGATCTGTGGGTGACAGTGGGAACTCAATGGTGGAAGCTGATTGAAATTGAGCTGAGAGCAGTTTTCCAACCAGGAAGTGACAGCTAGTGAGAGCATGAAAGTACTTTCCTGGGATCCTGAGAACTGCAGGACAGGCCATTAGATATTCCCCCTGGAATGGGTAAGTCAAATGGGCTATGTGAATGGTAGAAAAAAGAGTTAACTCAAGAAGACAGAGAAACAGAGAGGCTGGCATTGCCAGTTTAAACTCTTTCTACGGTTGTGGGAAGTGCTGCCCCTTCAAGCAATCTTGTACAGGCTTTTTCCTCCAGTGCAATTGCTGTATCCTCAAAATATGCCTGGCTTAAATCTCTCTGCTTCGTTTGTGTCCTGAGGATAAATTTTCCTATAAATCAATTCTGCATAACATGTTATCTATTAGAGATTTGATTCTCCCAGATAAAGGCATCCAATATAAAGGAGTGGTGATAATACAGGATAAATTCAGCCATCCGGGTAAGGTGTTGGTACATACAATTCTGACTACACAAATCTCAAGGTCTCTCTTGAGTAAAGCCAGTTTCCAAAATAAACAAGGAAAAAGGTATCTATAACCACATGTGACACATTCCTCAAAGCCCCACTGAATTCCATTATCCAGACAGCTGGTTATCCATGCAGGAAAATATACCATGCAGCTTTCTCAATGATAGAGAATAGGACTTCCTCCAGCTTGTCAATAAGGTTCAGTGTTACTGGCTTCATATTCCTGCTAATGGACTGTGATCATGTACTTGCTATTTCTGCTTAGAAATGATATCATTGCTGCTTACTGGGTCAAAAGACCACTAATAGAAGTTCTCCACCTGAATAGAGTGCCTCAAATGCATTTTTGAAATTCAGTTTAAGAATCTGGAGGTTAAAAAAAGAAAAGGTTGCAATGAAGATTCTATAAGGCAGACACTTGTTCTTTGGTTAAAAAAAAATTCTCATGCATTCTGAACTGAATAAACCTAACCTAGATTATAATCATCATATTGTTTTAAAAAATAATAAACTGTCAAGTCTGAAATGAGGAAGAAACTGAATAAACAGATTGAAGAGCTGGGTATATTTCAATGGCAATGAATCAACAGGAGTGAACCCATGGTCAATGGCCCGAAAGCTTTACCTGTTTTCAATTTCCTGGTTCTGAGATTTTGATGATTCTTACAAGCCATCTCTGGCTTCTTGGACTTTGACTTCAGCATAACTTCCCATCAAGCAGTGATATTCTGAAGGCTGTTTCCAAATAAAGTAACAAAACATAAAGTTTCCTCTGCCACTACCAATGCAGCTACACAGAACTCAGGCCGCAGGAACACAGCAATCCTTTTGCAGTTTTTGGAGGTTCCTAAGTAGCAACAGAAAAGAGATGGTAGTGGTTGGAAGCATGTACTGTGAGGTTAAATGGTCAGAGTTTGGACCCTAGCAGCACTGCCTCCCACTGTGTGATCCTAGGCAAGAGGCTGGAACCCTGTGAGTAGCATCTCAACACCGTCTGTGGCCACAATCCGAAGGGCAGTCTTCTCCCCTGGGCTGTGGTTGACATGCATATGTCTTTTTTCCCCAACACAACTGGAACAAACTTGAGGTAAAACCTCTCTTCCCTCTAAGAGCGTTTCTCAAGAGAATGCACGTAGTAGGATCTTGACAAATATTTGTAAGATAAACGACTAAATAATTGGGAGTAGTTTAAATACTATGTGTTTCTGATCTTCATTGCACTTTGTGACATAAAAAACAAAGATGAAAATTTCTCAACTAAAATCTATTTCTTGAGGCTCAGAATTTTTTTGAGGTAGAACGAGGGAGGGTAGTAAGAACTGCTATGTTTGAATGTAGCCCCTATCTGTCATTTGCTGTGTGATATTAAGCAAATTCCTTATTTCTCTGCGCTTATTTCCTCATCTGCAAAATAAGAACGATGACAGTATCTACATGACAGAGTTATGAAGAGGATTAAATGAATTAATAAATGAAACGTGTTTAGACTTGTGTTTGGTGCATGATAAGTACATTATAAATGTATTATGATTGGGATGCCTGGGTGGTTCAGTCGGTTAAGTGGCTGCCTTTGGCTCAGGTCATGGTTCCAGGATCCCAGGATCGAGTTCTACATCGGGCTCTTTACTGGGAGGGGAGCCTTCTTCTCCCTCTCCCTCTGCCACCGCTCATATACACACGCTCTCTCTCTCTCTCTCTCTCTCTCTCTCTCTGCCAAGTAAATAAAAATTTTTTAAAAAAAGGACCCAGAGTGCTCCCTGTATAATGACACAATGAGAAGATATCCCTCTATGAATGAGGAAGGACCTTCTTACCAGATGAGAACCTGCTAGCACCTTGATCTTGGACTTCCAGAATCCAGAAGCAGGGCAACAAAAGTTTCTTGTCTATAAGCCACCAAGTCTATGGCATTCTGTTATAAAAGCCCAAACAGACTAAGAAAAATGATTTACCCTCTAAAGACACAAGACTGGTTAAAAGGATTTAATCACTATTCCCCTTGGCTCCTTCTTTCTGGTGGTACTTTTTGTCAGAAGTGGCCTAGAAGGAAAGTCACAACACCAATAAGGAATGTGAGAGAGGGTGCCTGGGTGGCTCAGTGGGTTAAAGCCTCTGCTTTCGGCTCAGGTCATGATCTCAGCGTCCTGGGATCGAGGCCCACATCGGGCTCTCTGCTCAGTGGGGAGCCTGCTTCCTCCTCTCCCTGTCTCTCTGCCTACTTGTAATCTCTCTCTGTGTCAAATAAATAAATAAAATCTTAAAAAAAAAAAAAAAGGAATGTGAGAGAAACCGTCTCAGCGTGTTTCCTTTAGAAACCTCAGTACAAATATTAGGGTCTCCATATTAAAAGAGTTGATGGAAATCCTACAAAAACTAGGTGAAATACACCAGGTACATTTCTGTTTCCTATTAAAATAATCTCAATGTCATCCTAAAAATACATGTACAAAAATATGCAACTTCTCTTCTGAAAGCTATGATGAATTTACGTTTTGTTTCAGGGTCACATTTAAAATAATCTAGACCTGGCTTCTTAAATTACGTTCCATAGAAAAGTTATTCCATGGAATACTTGTTGTTTTGGATGTATCTTTACATTTTTCTCCCTCCGTAGAGTTTTAATAACAATACCTTTTTAAAAAAATTTTCTTTTTTTAATCCTTTAAGAAAAATTCAATGGTCAAAGAAAGTAAACATTAGTTAACCAAAACTTAAATGGGTATCTTTCTGATGGGATTTTTCAGAGTCCTTTATATGCCAACAAACATTGTTCATCTCCTAGAAGGAGATACTGTAGGTAGTTTTTTCCAAACGTATTTGACCACATAACATTTATAAACTTTTCCCCATGGGACATTGTGACAGGTATATTTAGAAAAAAATATTAAAAGGGCTGAATTAAACAGAATTTTATTCCCATGAATATAAACAATAATACAATGCATTTGACATTCTGTACTGTTACCGAGTATTTTCACATCTATAGTAATAATTGTCCATCACTGCAATCCCTGGGAAACAACAGAAAAGTAATTAGTACCACCATTTTACAGATTATGAAACAGAAGCCTTGGCGGGGCTCGATTGTTTTCTCATTGTCACACCATGAGACATCTAGGGCATTTGGCATTTAGGCCCCCCGATTCTAAGTCTTACTCTCTCAAACACCCTCTTATTCAAGAAATACACAGACCGGTTAGTCATGCAATCTCTCTCTGTAGCTTTGCACCAGCTTCCATCCCCTTGCTGCAACTCCAGTGAGGGGTGACAGCATCTAGGACACACAGTACCCTGTGTCTTGGTTCCAGGGACAAACCGGGAAGGGCCATTTCTGAAGAACCAGCAGCCAAAAGAGACAGCATCTATAAAGCAACGATAAGAGAAGATAGAGCCAGCTTTCCAGACTGCTAGACAAGGAGTGGTATGCTGGAAACTACAGCTGTGAAAGGCTGGGTGTTGCTTAGGAGGTGATGAACAAGAGCTGTGCTGGCCAAAGGTCTCTCCCATGTGCTGGTGGCTGCACGGCCTGTGGGTAGATCATACATGGTTTTCACAATCAGCTAACGCACATGAGGGTTACGATTTCTGCTTACCAGCTTCCAGTTCTGGAAGGCCAAGAAGATCCTACCTGGATGGGGCCAAGGGAAAGAAATCATACAAATCCTTTGATTTCATTGCACGTGGAGTTTTAAAGGTAAAAGACATTCTCAGTGAACATACTTGGTGCAGCCCAGCACACCAGGATAAGAAAAAAGACTTGGGATTCAGTACCAAACACTCTTATTATGTATGGGAGATATACCTTCTCATCACTCAAGTCTCCAAAGCCGAAAAGAATGTGCAAAGTCAAGTACAAACTGTGGCTTCCTGGGGAAGAGAATTCTATTCAGCCAAAATCAGTTAATCTCATAATGTGTTTTCATGTGCTAAGTGATATTTCACTGTATAAGTTGTCTGAGCAGCACACACTGGATTGCCACCAGCCTCCAGAGCTGTAGGAAAAGAAAATGATCACTTATGTATCTTGGTGGCTTATCAGGGAACATAGAAGAATTAATGTATTTATTCTTTCTTCTGAGATTAAATGTAATTGCTTTAAAAAGATAATCATGCTATTGTTTGAATTGTATGCATTTCTTATGAAGCACTAATACATTTTCCTGTAGTCTGACAAAGTGTATGGTCTCTTATCCTCATTTCCCTGTGGATAAATACTTTGTTAATTAATAAAGTATTATATGAGCACTTAGTGTCTGCATTTAACAGTGCAAGGATTTCATTCAGATTATGTTAATAGATTGTTCGCATTATTTCTTGCATTAATTACAACTTCTTTCTGTGGTTTCATCATAAGAGCATTGTCTCTGTGAATACAGGGGGCTTTTTGGATTATAGTCTTGTTTGACTGCTGAAGTAATACTAGGAAAATATTATTATATTGAGAACTGCTCGCTAGGACTTGGATCAAAAGACAGAAACAGAGATTCAATTATTTCCAAATCTTAGAGGCGACACAATTAGAGTCTGTCTTAGTTGAATCAAAATCAAGCAATTTGGGAATTTCTCTGGAATGCACAATACCTTAGGAACAAATTTATGAAATTGGTATTCCACATCATGATACCTTAGGCATAATTATAAGAAAAAACTAAAAGGGTTTCTCCTAGATACTGACAAGTGTGGAATTCACATGAAGCAAATGTGTGGAGTAGGTATGAAACTTGGGCCATGGGTGTGCAGCAAATTTCACTTTATTTTCCTTGAATCAATTTAATTCTGTCTCATCCTGCTGTGCTGTTGGGAAATGTAATCACAGGTGTGTGACCCACCTCTCCCACCCCCACCCCTGCCCAGGGTGATACAAAAGTTCTAGGTCTTTGGTAACTTCCAGAAATGAAGAAGACTCTGGGTCATCAGTCATCAGTTGGTCATGGTTACCACCAAGGCATTATGGACCTGGCTCTCAGGTCCCTCCAGGGCTGACTGTGCTCTGCTCAGGCTCCAGCAATCTGACATAGTTTAGAAGTCCGGGTACTCTGTGTGCACTCCAGAGATGCGCCCCTACCTCTGTGCCTCCAAGAACGCATCCCTTCCTCAGCCCACAGGTAGAGCACTCCCACCAGGAAGGATGCTCATGCCCACCCTCCCATTCTCTGCCTCCACTTCTTTTTTTCCCTTTCTAGGAGCTATTTCCCTTCTTCTCGCCTATTGCTTTAACAGCCATATTTACTCACTCTCTCTCCATTTGCCCTCAGAAGCAATCCTGGTGTTATTTTTTAAAGCTTTTCCTGGTCAGGGAGACTCATTTTGGGGACCTAAAGGTTTCTGCTGGGCCAAAACATCTCAGAGGTCCATTTGCAGAAGAATCGGTTTTGGGCTCCGAAGACATTTGAGAGGAAAACAGAGGGCAAAGGTTACCATCTTGATAACGTACCTGGAACATAACTGATTTTCCAAGGAAGTGCAATTTTATTTTTAAAAAACTAAACTATAGAAAGCACAGTTCTGCTGTCATTATTTTGTGAAAAAAAAAAGAAATAGCTTATAAAAATTAAGTTAACATGGTTGAATTCAGAATTTGCAAAGGCTCAAATGTGATGTTCCAGATGACAATGTGATAAAACATTAATATTTGAAGTTTTATCTAATTGTATTTACCTACAAAAATGATTAGGTTATTTTCATTTTATTTCTTAAATATTCCCAGGAAGTGTAACTCCTGAAATTAAGAAGCATATTTCCTTTTCCCCCTTTCTATGCCTGCACATCGTCCTTCTCCCTCCTGAGTCCTCTGTTCCAGTGTTGTCAAGATGGCCTCAGCTCCATGTGCCATCTCTCACTCATGACCACCTCTTGCCCTTTGTATTTACACTTCTCCCATTTCTAGGGTTGTCTACTTAGCAAATAAAACTACAGAGAGTCACATTAACTTTGAATGTCTGATAAGAATACAGAATTCTGGGGCACCGGGGTGGCTCAGTCCATTAAGCATTTGCCTTTGGCTCAGATCATGAACCTAGGATCCTGGGATGGAGCCCAGCATTGGGCTTCCTGCTCCGCGGGGAGTCTGCTTCTCCCTCTGCCTGTTTCTCCCTCTGCTTGTGCTCTCTCTGTCAAATGAATAAATAAAATCTTTAAGGAAAAAAAAAAGCAGCATTCTTTAGTGTAAGTATGTCCCATGCAATACTTGTGACGTATTTATACTATTTCAATATTGAGCTGAACAGAGTTCTGCATTTTATCTGACAACCCTACTCATATCCCCAGGACACTATTGCTTCCCACCCCCCCACCCCCCCAACCTCTCCAGCTTTCTCCATCAGAAAATTGCTCCATTTAAAAAGCCATTGTAGTATATGTGAAAGAATCTTCAAAGAAAGGCACTTTGGCTGAATACCTCAAAATCTCTGATGAAATTCCCAACTGGTGCGCCCAGGCCCTAAGCTGTCTGAGAAACAGGAAACTGCCTTCAAGAGACACAATCTAACAGCTTCAGAATTCCATATTTACAGTAAAAATAAAGAATCAAGAAAAGGAATTAAAGGTTAGGTCAGAAGATAGTTTGTGTCACGTAAGAAAGGAAATGTGAACCATTTATAATAATCAGGCATTCTGAATTCATGAAATAAACTGAAAACAATTTCACAGTGCAGTCGAAATGAAAGGAGAATTTGGATTTTTTTCCAACTTGATAGTGCTAGAGTTAGGAAAGTAGGCTAATTCCTTGTACGGTTGTCTTTAGAAATCATTTATTTGGAACATGGAGACCCTTGTTATAAAAGAATGAGAGACTGAGGCGATTGAATTTGGAAGCAAAGGTGAAGGAGCAAGGAGTGTTTCTATAGGAAAACAATTAGACTTCTGAGCTTTACAAATACAGGTGCAAGGACAAGACAAGTAGAGACTTTTATTTCAAGGCAAAATAAGACCTGTGCAGGATATCGTCCTTCTGGTTCAATAAAGTCTCCAAGATGCTTTCAAGTTGAACATGTTTTTAAGCATTGCAAGAATATTCCATAAATGATTTTTCTTAAGCTGTTGCTTATTAAATCAAATCTGAATCTGGCAAAGTAACAGCATGAGCCAGGGGAAAGCCAGTAGATGATGCATTAATGCAGCCTTGAAAATAATTTTCAAGTCTTACTCAGCAACAAATTTGGTTATGTCCTGCTTCAAATGGAATGATTTCATTCCTTTGTTTTCCTAATCAGTCCACCTTCTGCAATAGCCATTTAAATCAAACATCAAGTTTACCAAAAGGGTATTCCTTTTTATAATTAATTCTAAGGAATAGAAGAATACCACTTTCTTTAGCAAACAGAGAGAGGAACTCTGACATTCAACCATATTTGCACAGAAAACAAAAAGGCTATAAACTGAGCAGATCTAGGCTTAAAACCCAGCTCCATTATTTACTAGCTTTGTAGCTTTGGGAAGATCCATTCACCTCTCTGAGTCTCCTTCCTTAATTGTAGTATGAATAATAATGTCTTACATACATGACAGTTTCAGAATTAAAATATGTGGAAAATGCTTCACAAATAATACCTACCATTTAATAAGGTCTATTAAGATATTCTGAGGCTCATGAAAGAGAATTGCAGAGACCTCTTAGGTAACATTTCTCAAAATGTGTTGGGCGAACATTAATCCCTACAGGTGGGTCTTACAAAGGGATTCTATTATCAAATAAGTCTGGGGAATGGATTCTATAGGCACTACCAGAAATACTTGTTTAGACTCTGAGAAATTCCACAAAAGAAATCTGTTTGTTCAGCACTGAGTTTTCTAAGCTGAAGAATCTAGTAACCTTCTATTAGGCATGAAGAGGAATTCCAGTCTTGGGCAAATCTTGCTTCTTATATGAGAAAAAAAAAAAGCAAATTATTGATATTTGTTTAGCAGAGGATATATTTCCCACTTAAGTTGATTTCAACATTATTACCTTTCTTTTTCACTAATTTCTTAACATAGTTTTATATCAGTTCCAGGTGTACAATATAGTGATTCAACAGTTCCACAAAACACCCAGTACTCATCATGATAAGTGCTCTCCTTATCCCCATCACCTGTTTCACCGCCCCCCCCACACCTCCCCTCTGGTAACCATCAGTTTGTTCTTTACAGTTAAGTGTCTGTTTCTTGCTCTGTCTCTCTCTTTTTTCCCCTTTGCTTATTTGTTTTGGTTCTTAAATTCCACAGATGAGGGAAATCATATGGTATTTGTCTTTTCTCTGACTTACTTCGCTTAGTATTATACTCTCTAGCTCCCTCCATGTCATTGCAAATGGCAAGATTTCACTCTTTTTATGGCTGAATAATATTCCATTGTGTGTGTATATATATATATATATACACATATATATATATATACAATGGAATATATATATATATACATATACATATACACCACATCTTTATTCATCTATTGATGGACACCTAGGCCGCTTCCATAATTTGGTTATTGTAAATAATGTTGCTATAAACAGAGGGGTGCATGTATCCTTTGGAATTAGTGTTTTTGTATTTTTTTGGGTAAATACCCAGTAGTGCAATTACTAGGTTATGGGAGAGTTCTATTTTTAAATTTTTGAGGAAGTGCCATACTATATTCCACAGTGGCTGTACCAGTTTGCATTCTCACCAACAGTGCAAGAGGGGAGCACCTGGGTGGCTCAGATGGTTAAGTGTCTGCCTTTGGCTCAGGTCATGATCTCAGGGTCCTGGGACTGAGCCCCACATCGAGCTCCCTGCTCAGCGAGGTAGTCTGTTTCTCCCTCTCCCTCTGCCCCTGCTTATATGTGCTCCCTCTTGCTCACTGTCTCTCTCTCAAATAAATAAAAATCTTTAAAAAATATTTTAAAAAACCAAAAACACTGCAATTGGTTTTTCCTTTTTCTCCACATGCTCATCAACACTTGTGGCTTCTTGTGTTTTTGATTTCAGCCAGTCTGAAACAGGTGTGAGGTGGTATCTCACTGGAGTTTTGATTTGTAGTTCCTTGTTGATGAGTAATGTTAAGTACCTTTTCATGTGTCTGTTGGTCATCTACATGTCTTCTTTGGAAAAATGTCTGTTCATATCTTCTGCCCATTTTTTCATTGGATTACTTGTTTTTTGGGTGTTGAGCTATATAAGTTCTTTATATATTTTGAATACTAACCCTTTATTAGATGTGTCATTTGCAAGTATCTTCTCCCATTCAGTAAGTTGCCTTTAGTTTTATTATTTCCTTCACTGTGCAGAAGCTTTTTATTTTGATGTCGTCCCAATAGTTTATTCTTGCCTTTGTTTCCCTTGCCTCAGGAGACACATCTAGAAAAATGTTGCTATGGTCAATGTCAGAGAAATTACTGCCTGCCTGTGCTCTCTTCTAGTATTTTTATGGTTTTGGCTCTCACATTTGGATCTCTAATCCATTTTGAATTTGTTTTCATGCATGATATAAGATAAGAAAGTGTTCCATTTTCATTCTTTTGCATGCAGTTTTCCCAACACCGTTTGTTTTCGTTTTTTGTTTTTTTTTAAGTTTTATTTATTTATTTGAGAGAGCAGGCAAGAGAGAGAGCAAGAGCATGGGGGCCGGGGAGTGGGGCAGAGGGAGACAGAGAAGCAGACATCCTACTGAGCAGGGAGCCTGATGTGGGGACTCCACCCCAGGACCCCTGGGATCATGAACTGAGCCAAAGGCAGATGCTTAACCAACTGAGCCACCCAGAAGCCCCTAACACCACTTGTTGAAGAGACTGTTCTTTTCCCATTGTATATTCTTTCCTTTTTCACTACTTTTTAAAAATTTACACTTTTAATTAATGAAAAAAATTGGATAAAATATCTTTTATTAAAAATATACCAATCAGTATTCTTTCTGAAAGATTTTTCTGAGGCAACTTTTAAGTTCAAAATTTTGTTGTCTGACCTGATCCTGAACTATTGTATTTACAACCAAGAAAATACACTGATCCGTTGCCTTATGAACAGACATGTTACTCTTCTGGCTGCTGTGGCTACACACCCTAGATTGTCTGTGCTTACACTCTTTGAGCCTCTCTCCTTATCATCGTCCTCTCAAATCCTATCAGCTTCTGCCTTTTCTCTTTCCATGTAGGCCATCGCAGCACAAGTATAATGCACTCCTTCATTTGTTTTGTCCTCAAACTTTTTCTCCTCCCCAGAGAGGCTCCCCATTGCCCTGAGGACCTGTCTATAAACAGCATATCTATAAACATCTGTACAGAACATGGATGAACCAGGCCATTTCCCTGCCTGGGTTCCACATGCCACAATCCATTCCACATCTGTTTGACTACTCTGTTTTCTAAGGCCCCAGCAAGTGAGGATCTGATCTGTCCCAACTCCAAAAGTTAGATCCAGATAGTTTTAATCACTCAGAAGCAAACCGTTGGTAATGAGATTTTGGTAATACATATACAGAGCAGCAGTAGTGACTGCTATGTGTCTTACTTGTTATATAAAACAATGAGTTGATCTATTAGTGGGCTGATAATACAGTCTTACTCATGTATTGGTTTTCGTCTTTGGAAGAGGTAGTCTATTGGTAATAATCCAGAAGCAGCCAATTCGCTCCCATCAAGCATTTTGAGCATTTTCTACCTGGCCATCATGCAATGAGCCTTGAGATCAACAGCTCTGATCCCACAGGCCTTGTGGAAAGTGCCAGTTGTGAGACACAGCCGGAGCATTCATCTCACAATCTCAGTTCCTAGAACACCGAGCCATCAAACAGCCTGCTGGGTTGGCAGGGGCTGCCTCGGCGATGTCCAAGACCAGGGCCGTGGCAGGGAAAGGGCTGAGGTGTTTTGGCACAGGGATGGAGAACGGTTTTTTCAGCACCTGCCCGCAGTATGTTTGCTTCCAGGGGCTATGACAAACACCTTGGTTTTTTTATGACTCTCTAAAATTATTCCTTGGCCTGACATAAGACTATAAACCGGAGAGGAATATGGATGAGCTCCCCGAATAGTGAAACATAAGACCTCTATTAGAGAAGAATGTAATACATCTACTCATAATCAGTCTTTGGTTGTGCTTTCACATTGTTGACTTCATGAATATGAAAGCTCACTGTAATAAAATTCAAGTGTGGGCTTTCCTAGAACAGGAAGCTTTTGAATAAAAAGTCTAATGATAAGTGTTAACACACATAGCACCTTCCCGATACAAGCACTATTTGAAATATGTCGCATATATTAACTACCTTAATCTTCAATACAATCCTATGAGGTAGATACTATTTTTATTCCCATTTTAAAGATGAGAGGTGGGGTTAAATAACTCTAAATATGGAGACCGAAGAATTGTTGACAGTGAGCAGTTATAGGATCAAGAGCCCTACTGCTGTGAGGAAGCAGGAGGTCCACCTGAGGGGCACATGAGACTGTGACATCATCCCTCCCTACATGAGGACTACAGCAAAGTCACATTCGGCCCTCGTGTCCCTGTCTGTAAGATGAACATATGCTCATCTCTCCCTAGAGTATGTGAAAATATATTTTAAAACATCATGGAACTCCAGGACAACCACTATGAATAACAAGGGAGCCACAATTAATAAGTACCTTAAAGCTATGGAAATAGAAGAACCACAGTTTGAGTCATGATTGCCCAACTCTCTGTGCAGTACTGTGTCTCCTGCAACTACAGTCAGGAAATGAGTTATAGCGCTCTCTCTGGGACCATTCAAAGGACAGGATTCCGGAGTAAACTGAAGAAAAGGAATTAGCCATATTTCATCCAGAGTCATTTTTCTAGTTGGGGCCAAGTACTAGGTTGAGCCAAATGAAATTGTTCATATTCAACCATTTTTGACATAGAAAAATGACAATTTCATATGGTCCATCTAATATAAAGCCCTGCTTTATGGAGCTCCTGGGAAACAGCACATCTGATTAGAAAGTAAGTCTGTAACAAGTCTAGGCTGAAATATCTAGCCCAAACCAACTGACCTACAACAAACCTACAGCAACCTTGAATACATGATAGGGAGATGGCTATGCAAATTGTATTCATAACTGTGGAAATCTGAGTCAGTCATAAGATCGCCATTAGCACAGGTGATACACCTGGAAACCCAGGGTTTTTGTCCCCATGCCCAGTGTTCCAGAAAACTTGGTGCAACTATGTTCATCCTTTCCAGCAGGAAGTTTTAAATGCAAATCTGCCAGACTCTTGCAAACCAAACAAAATGAAACAAGAATAATAAAGTCTCTTCCTAGGATTTTTTTTTTTTTGGAAAGACAGTGAGGTAATGTAATGGAACTCTATTATACACTTCTATGACTCCCACTGTAATTTGTGAGATATCCCTACAAAAAGAGATTTGGAGTCACTCCAGCTCATGCTGTCAGTTTGGACTAGGACAGGCAGTACAAATGGGCAGACCATTTTTTTGATAATGAAATCTAGAAATTCGTTTGGAAGACCCTGAGCAATGTCATTGGTGCTTGCTTGATGCCGCAGTGCCATCAGCATGAAGTGGAACAGCTCTGCTCTAAAGTGCCTGGCAAAAAAAGGCACATGTCTCTGCATCTCAGGAGCAAAAGCAATAAACATCATGTTACTGTAAATTCCATTTTTTATAGCATAGATTAATAATGCATGAGCATGCATTTCTTATTGCCATTCCAGTGAATTTCCAGAAGACTTTTAATTCTAAATGAAAAAAAGGTGTGTTTATATTTTCCACACTGTCATGTGTGCACTGTACATGTAGTAAGAGATACAGACACATAAAGAGAAAATACAAATTATGAATCTTGGAAGAATCATCTTTCTGTCCATAAGCATTTTTTCGTGTCTCTGGAGAGATCAAAAGTGTCACTGCACATATTTCAGAAAGAAAAGAACAGAAGCATAATGATGTTATATCTTCCTGGGGATTTCATTACTTACAACAAGTGAATTGTGCAGGTGAGTGCAAGGGAGTGGTCTCTCAGTGCTCCTCCAAGAAATCCCTTAGAAAGCAAACATTAGCGTGAGCTTGACTCTGGAGTAACTGGCCTGGAAAAATGCCATTTACTCACATTTCCCAACATACATTCTCATCAATGGCATTTTCCAGGGTGCATATTCATGCCTACAAGCACATACACAGACACCAAACATGGGCAAATTGAATGCAATAACTACAGTCTTCCTGCAGCCAAGATAGGAGTTCTTACATCAAGAACTTCATTTGCCAGTCTATGAAGTCATTCAGACTCCTACTTAGATTACAGATGGGAAATAATGTTCAGGAGGCCCACCTGAAAGCTCTTCGCTGTGGTTAAGTCTAGCCAGCTACCTCTTCTTGACCTTTTGGCTAAGAGCAAGTATACTTTAGCCAACTAAGCAACTGGGTGAAAAATACTGACCCATTACATGGATTGTTGAGTGAGCTCTATAAATTTTGCTGGTCTCTCTGTTTCTGGCTCCCTGTCTTCTTTATCATGTTATCTGAGCTATCTAATCCACCTTATTTTTAGATTTAGATGGCATTTTCCCTCTACCACCACTACACGCACACACAATGTAGGTGGGCCTTTAATTGCATGAAGCCACTAGAATAGCCATGTACCTATCTCTAGGGTCCATTCTTCAGAAATTGATTTTACAAAATGACCTTGGAGGGATGTACTAACCCTGCTGTGACATAATTTGAGTTTGACTTGTGCTCACCTTATGTGGAAGCTGGTGATAATTGTGACCTAATATTAATTCCTCAATCTCTTCTTCCTTGTTCAGGGTGGCAATGTACCCAGCTAAAAATAGTCTATTGCAGCTAGAGATGGCAATGGGACATAATTCTGGCCAATAGAAATGGTTGAGGCTTTCTGGAAAAGCTAAGATTCCTCAGAAGAAGTACCATTCCTTCATGTCTGACCTTTTATCTTCCTGCAACAAAAGTGAGATGAAGGTGTGGCAGCTGTATTGCAACCAGGAAGTGGCGAACACGAGCACAAAAGGATGTTGGAACACAAAAATAGAAAATGTCTGGGTTCTTGACTTTGTTGCTAAGCAGCTGGGAGAGACTTGGACTCACTACCTCTGTATATTTTATTATTTGATCAAAGTAAACCTTATACACTTAAGTGACGGTGGTCATGTTTTCTGTTATTTGTAGTTGACCCCCTATCTCAAATGGCATACAATATTAGGGTTCTCCAGAGAAGCAGAACCAGTAAAGATTTACTGTAAGCAATGGTTCACTTGATTATGGAGGCTGAGATTTTTCATAGTCTGCCATCTACAAGCTGGAGAGTTGATGGTGTAAATCCTAGTCCCAAGGCGGGAAAAGATCAATGCTCCAGCTCCATCAGTCAGAGAGGGCAGATTCTCCCCTCCTCTGCCTATTTGTTCTCATCAGTTCCTCAGTGGACTAGATGACACCTCCATTTGGGAATGCCATCTGCTTTACTTACTCTACTGATTCAAATGGTGATCTCATCCAGAAACACCATCACAGACACACTGAGAATAATGGCTAACCAAATAACTGGGTATCCCATGACCCAGTCAAGTTGACACAGAAAGTGAGCCATCGCACATAAACTTGCGCTCTGCTAACAATTTCAGGTAACTGTATCTTCTTTGTGGATTGCTTTACAGCTTGAGCAAATGCATGATGGAGCATTATAGTCAAGAGCCAGTTCTTCTTCCTGATTCCCCCCTTCTGAACAGGTGAACCCACATTACTACTGGAGAACACTCTTTATTTCCCCTGTTTGTCCTTCCATTCTTTCAGTTACTCTTTCTTGACTTTTTTCAGTCCTCTTTCTCTCAATGTTATTTTGCCTCAAAAGAGCAAGGAGAAAAGTCAGAGAGACTGAATTGGAGGTAGAAGTATCTTAGTTGGAGTTTCTCCAAAGCAGACCATGAGATAAGGATGTGGTATGAGTAGTTTATTTGGGAGGTGATTCTAGAAAACACTTGTAGAGAAGCAGGAAAGTGAGACAGGGACAGGAAGACAGCAAACAAAGTGTGTGTCATTGTATAGACAACTGACAGTGAGCCACTGAGGCTTAGAGACGGGATGTAACCTGCCTCAGTTGTTCCAACATGCCCATATACTAACTCCAGCAAGGTGACTGGAGAATTTATCTACCAGCTCCTATCACTTATTGTTTGAGGGCTATTGGGGAGTGGTGGTTATTCCCCAACACCTCTAGCCTGTGGACCAAGCAGCTCTGGGGGGGAAGAGTTGTAAGAGTTTGTAACTGGAAGCTATTGGGTTGATTTGCATGTGAAGGGTAAGTGCTGAGGGGATATGGCCAAGGCATCACCAGTATCCTCTATACTCAATTCCTTGCACCATTCAGATGCACTTTTTGTGCCCCAATTGATGTTCGCTTTGTTAAGTTAGTGCTTCTTTAAGGTGATATCCAGTTGCAATTTTTAAAAGAACAAGAAAGCCTTACACAGTAGGTTTAGTGGAACAAGCTACTACTGTCTTTGTAGCTGCAGTTCATCCAAGATTTTAAATTAATATATCAGGACTCTATCTTCATGCTCCTACTCTATCAAAGGGAGTATGACGCCATATTTGACCATTTGGTTACACTGTCATTCGAGACTATGTACGTCACAGTCATTGACTATTCTCCTTTCCAGTTACTCTGGCAACTACCATAAGGTCCTTTAGAGAAGGACTGGAGAAATTACTACTATATACCCTTGCTGTGTCATCTCAGAGTTCTTCTTCAAAGGGACTTGGAATGTCCTTCCATTAAAGGGAAATAATGTCTCTGCCTTTGAGAACTGGCTCATGTCTGGAAGGTGTGTGAAAAATTGTGATTTTCCATTTTAATGGTTCTCATCAGTCTTCTTATTCACCACTTTTGATCTTCTGTGGTTGTATCAGACAAACCCATCTATCTAACCCTCAGGCACACCATGCTCTATATGCCACTGCCACAAATTGTAGCAGCTCAAGGCCCTCTGAGCCATATTGGCTTTGCTGCCCACCATGGAATCACATCCATCTTGTCTCCAGTCTTTAGTTCCCTCTGTCCTGGTTCCTTATTATGTCCTGGTTCCTTATTATTGACACCAGCAAGCCCACTTCCATAGTGACAGAGAACAGCCGCTACTGAACTTCTCAGTGATAGTTGTGCCTCTCTCCCCAGTGCATTCCTTGTCATCTTCATGATGGCAATACACTCTAGGCTTTCCCTGAGAACATAGTTAGCTGGTTATTCTCTATTCTTAAATAGCTTACTTAATGTATCCATTTAACACAACTTTATAGACTTTTAAATTATTACTCAAGACTGAGCCAAAGTATTCTGACATCTCTGCCTCATTTATTGCCCTTGTTTTCAGCCCAAAGGAGTCATCCTTTTTCAGAAATAAAAAGGATTATGAAGAAATGTTATGAACAATTATATGCTAACAAATTAGATAGTTTAACTGAAATGGAAAGATTCCTAGAAAGACACAAACAACAAAGACTAAATTAAGAACTAGAAAATGTGATTTGAAGTATAACAAGGTCAGTAATGAAAAAAACTTAGCACAAAAAAAAACACCCCAAAACCAAATGGCTTCACTGGTAAATTCTACTAAATACTTAAAGAAGAATTAATACCAATTCTTCACACTTTTCCAAAAAGTAAAAGGAAAGAAGTCATCCTATGAGACCAGTCTTACCCTCATACTAAAACCAGACAAAGATAACACAAGAAAACTAAAGAGCAGTGTCTCTTGTAAATATAGGCACAAAAATTCGCAACAAAATATTAACATCAAATCCAGAAATATATAGAACAGATTTTATAGTGTAACAAAATAGGATTGTCCCAGGAATGTAAGGTTGTTTTAACATCAAAAATAAATTAATGTAATATACCTCATCAACTGAATAAAGAAAACCATATAATCATCTCAATGGATGCAAGAAGAGCATTTGATAAAATTCATCACTCCTTTACCATAAAAACACTCAACAAACTAGGAATAGAAAGGAACTTTCTCAACTTGATAAAGAGTATCCATGAAACACCCTTTTTTTGTTTTTTTATTTTTATTTTTTTATTAACATATAATGTATTATTTGCTTCAGGGGTACAGGTCTGTGAATCACCAGACTTACATAATTCACAGCACTCACCATAGCACATACCTTCTCCAATGTCCCTCACCCAGCCACCCTATCCCTCCCCGCCCCATTAGCAACCCTCAGTTTGTTTCCTGAGGTTAGGAGTCCATTATGGTGAAACACCCACATTTAACATCATACTTCATAATGAGTGATGAGTACTGAAATACTGAATACTTTCCCCCTGAGATCGGAAACCAGACATGGTTGTCTTATCTAGCCACTTGTATTCAACATGGTACTAGGAGTTCTAACCAGGATAATTAGACAAGAAAATGAGATAAAATATATCCCATAATTAGAAAGGAAGAAGTAATACTATTTTGATTTGCAGATGACATGATCTCATTTACAGAAAATCCTAAGCAATTCACCAAAAAAATTGGGATTAATAAATAAGTCCCACAGATTGCAGAATACAAGATAAATATACAGGGCGCCTAGGTGGCTCAGTCGTTAAGCATCTGCCTTCGACTCAGGTCATGATCCCAGGGTGCTGGATTGAGCCCCACATCAGGCTCCCTGCTCAGCGGGAAGGCTGCTTCTCCCTCTCCCACTCCCCCTGCTTGTGTTCCTCTCTCTCTCTCTCTCTCTCTCTCTCTCTCTCTCTCTCGCTGTCAAATAAATAAATAAAATCTTAAAAAAAGATAAATATACAAAAATTAATTGTATTTCTATATAATATCAATGAGAAAGCAAAATTTAAATAAATGAAAACAATTTATAAGAGCACCAAAAAGAATAAAGTAATTAGGAATAAAATTAGCAGGAGAAGTTTAAGACCTGTACTCTAAAAACTATAAAACATTATTGAAGGAAATTAAAGAAGATCTAAATAAATGGGAAGACACCCCACAATCAAGGATCAGAAGACTTAAAGTTGTTATGATGACAATGCTCCCCAAATTGATCTATAGATTCTACATAATTACATCAAATGCCAGCTGACTTCTTTGCAGAAATTGACAAGGAGTTCCTAAAATTCACATGGAAATTCAAAGGACCTGGAAGAGCCAAAACGATCTTGCAAAAGAACAAATCTGGAGAACTCACACTTCCCAATTTTAAAAATTTACCACACAGCTACAGTAATCAAGACTTTGTAGAATTGTTTTAAAAATAAACATATGAATCAATAAAATAGAAACCTTAACATTTATCTTCAACCAGGATGGCCTGGAAATTCACTGGAGCAAAAGTAGTCTTTTAACAAATAATGCTGATAGAACTGGATATATGCATGCAAAAACTGTACTTAGACTCCACTTCGCACCACCCAAACCCTAACTCAAAATGGATCAAAGACCTAAACTCAAGAGCTAAAACTATAAAACTCTTAGAAGAAAAATATAGACATAAATCTTCATGACCTTGAATTCGGCAATGGTTTCTTAGATATAACAAAAAAAGCACAAGCAAAAACTGGAAAATTAATAAAATATGCGACATCAAAATGAAAAACGTCTGTGCGTCCAAGTACACCATCAAGAAGGTAAAAAGAGGACAAAATGTGAGAAAACCTTTACAAATCTTACATCTGAAAATAACAAGGAATACCATTTCACACCCACTGCAATGGTTATAATAAAAAAGACAGATAATAACAAGTGTTTGAAAAGATGTGGAGAAATTGGAATGGTCATACACTACAATGTACTGAATGTAAAATGGTACAGAATTTTGGAAATCAGTCTAGCAGTACCTCAAACAGTTAAATATAGAATTACCATATGATTTAGCAATTCCACTTCTAGATATATACCAAAGATAAAGAAAAACATAGATCCACCAAAAACAAACAAAACAAAAATCTTGTACATGAATATTTATAGCAACACTATTCACAATAGTCAAAAAATAGAAACAACCCCAAAGTCCATCATGTGATAGATGGATCAACAAAATATGGTATATCCATACAGTGGAAAATTATTTGGCATAAAAACAAATACTGATGTATACCACAGCATGAATGAATCTTGCAAACACTGTGCCAAGTGAGAGAAGCCAATCACAAAGGACCGCATGTTGTGTGATTCCATTTATATAAAGTGTCCAGAAGAGGCAAATCTAGAGAGACAGGAAGGAGACTGGTGGTTGCCTAATGGAAGCTGAGGTGAGGGAGGATTGGGGGTGATGTGTGATGGCTAATTTTGGAGGGGAATGACCATATTTTAAAGTTGATTGTGGTGATGAATACACAGCTGTGATTACACAAAATGTCACTAAATTGTATACTTTAAATGAGTGAATTGTATGGTGTGGTACCAATAAAGCAGTTTAAAATAGAGTAATAGTTAAACGTCAGGTTCTCTGTAAAACAAGAACTGTAGGAACAAATATACAAATACATAAATCACATATATTTCCTCCACTCAGTATAGGAGCTTACTAGTCACACGTGCTGATCTGATCTAGATTTACATTTTAGTTCATTAAAATTAATACAATTAAAATTTCAGTCTTTTAATTGTAGTTACATTTCAAGTCTTCCATATCCACAAGTGGCTAGCAACTCTATATTTAACTGTATAGATCTAACACGTATCCATCATTTCAGAAAATTCTACTGAACAGCAATGATGTCTAAAATCTATATATCATCAATTTATTTTTATATTTGTCAAATGCATTACCTACTTAAGGAAAATTCCGTAATTTAGAAATTTTTGTCCTCTCTGGTTTTAAATGATTTTTCCTAATAATAGATGTTATTTTTCTGAGTGTCCTTACCTTGAAAAATCTAACCCATATTAGCCCACTACTACTGCCATCTCCAATCTTCTCCCCCCAAAATCCAGGATCATTGATGCATATTTTCAATAGCACTTTAGTTTGAAAGTTTATCCAGAATAAAAGTAGTTTGTAAGCCTGAAGGTTGAGAAAGATGAGAGTCTTGGCATATTAAGATCTACCTTACTGGTATGTAAATACTGGGTATGAATTTAGAAACAAAGTTGGTTTTGACAGTGAAGTGCTAATACTTCAACCTCATCTGAGGGGAAACATGCAATTGATTGAATCAAAGGCATTCAAAAGGGAAGGTTATTTCAGTTGCTGTGTCACTCAAGAATAAAAAGAAAAGGGTGAAAGAAAATATTCTATTGATATGTGTTGTCATCTGGGTTTGCTTTTCCATAGTCATCTGTGTGTGCGTTTGATTGTATTTTATGTCACCCTGGTGAACAATACCGCAATATGTCAAGACCATTCGAATTCAACTACAAAGGAGGCAAGAAAAGAGTTCTGGTTTTCATGTCGATCAGCATCATCTGCTTAGATTTGAAGGCCTTAAAATTAACTCAAGCAATATAAAAAAAATGTATATCAGACACAATGCAGAACAGCCAATCTCACAAAAGACTTCCTTTATGGCTCATCAGAGTAAATTTCTTGTCAAAATACTCCCTGCGCTAAGTAAAGGTTATCTATTCATATGAACACCTGACTTATGAAATCAATCAGGGCACACTAAGAAAGATGCCTGCTTTTTGCATGCATTCAAGTTGTTGCTTCCATTAACTTAACTTCCTAAAAATATATTTCATTTTTTCAGTCTGCTCTGCATAACTCATTAACATCATAATCGCCAGCAATAATTGCCTGAAGTGAGTAAAGAAAATCACGAAAGATGAAGAGTTGAATTACCACTTAATGAAAGAAGAAAAAAAGAAGACAATTTAAATCAACAGTCTACGATACTACCACCACTCCCTTCCTTGAGAAAATGTATAGTAATTGTGTTTCTTGGAGCTTGTTGTGTTTATAAATGAGGACTCTCAGACAGTAAATTCTCAGAATGATTCTAAGGGCTTAATTGATGATGTGAATCAGAAAAATATTTGCTCAGCAATCTAAAGATGCATTTTTATAACAAGTTGCAAAATAATACCATTTAAAATATTTCAAAATTATCTCTACAGTAATTAGAAGTCCTGACCAAAACACAGTGCTCCTCTTGGTCTTGAAAATGTGTGGAATCGATTAGAGACGTTAAATGTATTTGGGGACTTAATGGGTATCCATTTAAACCAGTGCTTCTCTACTAGAGTTGGTTTTCACTCCCAGGAAACATGTGTCAATGTCTGGAGAAATTTGAAGCTGTCACAATTGAGAGCATGCTACTAGCATCTAGGACAGCTACATACAACAAAGAATCAACTGGCCAAAAAATATCAATAGTACTGAAGTTGAGAAATCCTGATTTATAGCAACAAAAGGACCTAAGAGGTCACTCTAAAAGGTAGTAAGTAAAATAAAAGGATGATGTCTCTTACTAAAAGAAGAACACAAAGAAGTCTGACCAAAGCTAAAAAAAATTAATGCAGCAGTTTACCAAACAATAATTTATCTTACAGTTTAGTGAACATGCAGAGCTACAGAAATGGGAGAGGGAACATAACACATTACTCCAGCTGCCCTTTCTGGCCAACCTTCAGCGCATGATAATTTAGGACTGATGAGTGTCAGATAATCAGCAGGCTTTGGTTTTAGTAAAACGTAATTATGATTTATCATTTTCATAGTTATTTCTTAAATCTGTAAACATGAGTTATTAATAAGAAACAGATTAAGTGGGTTGACAAGTTCAGCTAAGTACACACACGAGAGGATATTAAAGTGGAATTTTAGGAGATGCCTTAAAACAGTGGTTTCCAAGCATCAGCATACATCTGAAGTGCCTGAAAGGTTTGCTAAAACACAGATTTCTGGGCTCCACCCATAGAATTTCTGATCCAGTAGATCCCGTAGATCTGTAAACTCTGAGAATTGGCACTTATAATCAGCTCCCCAGCCCCAGGGATAATGCTGGTCTGGGACCACTCTGAGAGCCACAGCCCTCATTCAATGGATACTGCAACCTGCAACAAAGTGCAGGACAACTATGATGCAAATGTTTAGAGGAGGTAGCTAAAAGCTCTTCCCCACAACAAGGATCTAGAGATTTAGAGATAAGGGAAGTAGAGGACTTTATAAAAAACTCTAAAATGTGTACTGTGAGTCCCATTCCCTCATAGGTGGTAGAAACAGGCTGGAGAGTGTAGGCACCACCCATCATGACTGAGGGAAAAAGCTTCAATCCAACTACTTAACAAAATAAATCTTCCTTACACAGAGGACGTTCACACTCATCTCTCCCCAACCCTCCTCCCCC